>WARS01000034.1:4568706-4863706 GCA_008933995.1 Datnioides undecimradiatus
AAACTATAAATCCGATGAGGGTCTTCTTGTCAATTCATCTTTATGTCTTTACTCTGTTTGGTAGGGCCCACTGCAACAACGATGGCACAGGCAGTCACAATTCAAAACCTGCAGCCTCCGGTGTAGCGCCCTCTGCTGGCTAAAGCTGTGAAGTACAAGCTCTGAACAGTTCCATTGTAAGGCAATGGGACAAAGAGATCTCACTACAGATTTGGGAGACCAGAGGTAAAGATCAATGACTGTTCACTCTGCTGCAGTCGCCCCCTTTTGGCCTTGCGATGCGCGTATTAAAACCTTTAAAAAAATGATTTTAGATATAAAGATACATATTTGAAATGAAACTGAGAAGGGATTTGAGAAGAGAGACCCGTTCAAGTCTCCTGAATAAATTTCATAAGAGCTCTTAAAAACATAAAACCTTAAGCACGATGGACTCAAGATAAGGCAAAGTGTTTGGATAAGCTGAGTCTGTTCAGTTGACCAACTGCTCAGAAAGTGCTTACATTTGTCTTTTTTCCCATCAGTCAATCATTGCCAACACATTTTTAAAAAAAAACAGAAACATTAACCTACATCTCAAGAGGATTCCATACACAAGGGCATTGTGGGTCACCAAATGAGGACATTTCGTGTACAGACTTTTTTTTTTGTCACTAGAAACATTCATTACGTTATCATTTAAGTAAGAAAAGAAAAGGTTGTCTCCTCATGCAACATGTTGAAGTTAAAGTTCTTCAGCGTCTGCTTTTGATTGATGAACAGATTTACTGTACGAGCAGGAGGGGGGTCGGGGTGGGGGTGGGGGTGGGGCAAAAACCTCTGAACCCTTAAAGGAAGTGAAAAACTGATCACATCTTTAAACAATATGAAAAGTGCAATCCTTAACTCTAGTGATACATACGCCTCGAATAAAATGTCAGTGTGGAACCTAAAGGTCCTTTGTCAGGGGAAGAGTTGTACATCTGAACTTATTAATTTATAGATTATTTAGTTCTTATATATATATATTTATATATAATCTATGTAACATCAATGACTTTAAATCTATTTAAGTGTTACAGTCACAGCACTATAGAGGCTGTCATTTGCTAATGAAAATATTAGGTCATTGTCATAATCTCAGTGAAGAATAAGAAATGTTCATATCTTCTTTACAATCTACCTTGTGTACAGTGTTCTAGCAAAAAGAAACAAAAATCAACTTAACAATGTCATTTACAAAAATACCCAACTTTAGTAATTGCAACATTTGGTTGCCACAGCAACAACTTAATATTGTTATGAAATACTATTATACTAGAGTGAAAAGTACATCTTTTTTGAATTTTTCTTCTCTTTTTTTTGGTAAAATGTCATCTATACAATAAACATTTTTTTTTTTCCAACAACACAAGCAACTCTATAACTATGCTCATTACTGCAACACCGTGATCCTTATATCGATGAGAAGGCAAGAAAGATCCAGTAGCTTTCCATTGGTGGGTCGACCTTTAAACCCCGCCCTTCAGACATGTGCGACTTCTCATTCGCTGACCTGACATGTTAGACCTTGAAATGACCAACCGTGCAGAATGTAGCACAGCTCAATAAATTACATTCATTTCAAAATAGAATAGTTAACAACATTGTTTTTTTTTTTTGACTAAAATTTGACCAAGAGTAACATAAGATAAATTACAACAAAATAGAACTTTTACCACCTTCCACGAATATTACATACAAATCATAATGCGTGTGAAGACAATCAGAGTGAAGCCAACGCGTGGAACCGGGGTGAAGAGCTCCCGTTCCGAGGTGTGATTGTGGATTGTCAATGTTAATCAAGCACCATGAAATTACATCAGAATTTTTGGGGGGGGAAAAAAAAAGAAAAAGAAAAAGGGAAAATAAAATTTAGTATCGTGAGTTAAAACACGCCGTTGATAAAATGCAAACGATTAAGAGATGGTTGGTCTGAAATGATAAAACGATTTATGATGTTGGCTAAAAGACAGATGATTGTTTTGAGTACAGGTGGAGATGCGGAGGGGTTTTCTTTTTGGAGGAGGTGGGGGTCAAACATACCTTGATAATAGACACAACACAAATTTTAAATAACTTTTGAATACATTTCTAGAACCGTGAATATAAACTCTCAAAATAAGAGACACTTTACATACATTACACAGTTTACAATACATTGTTTGTTTGTTTTTTTTTAAATCTCACTCACGTTCCTCATGTAAACTACTCAAAACCATGGTAAGAAACGAAGGTACACCATGAAAGTCACCAAACATTCTACAAAGCTATTTTTGATTTGTCGTTTCTTTAACTTCTTTTGTTTCTGTAAAGTCACTTGTGATGTTGACGATGGGCCACTGGAAAGCTGGCTCCAGTGGACGGTTCGGCGAAAACGTCTTTCCCGAAAGGTCCGCGTGGCTTGTGACAGCCGGTGGTTTGTGTCTGTGACTCTTAGTGATACACTCTGGATGCGTGTGGTGTTTGATGAGCATTTTTTTTAGGCACTTCTACAGTTTTTTTTCTAAAATGGAACAGGATTATCGGTGATAGTAGGGTTGGACAGGACAACCGACGGTCACAGATAGCCCTCCAGTCGAAGTTCAAGTCATCTTTTGCTTGACGAGCGTCGTCAAATGCACCGTTTTATTTTTTTTGTTGGGTTTTTTTGTTGTTTTTTTTTTGTTTAGTCTTAGCACTTAAGTTCCTCACCCTCCCTCCCCCTCCCCCCCCGCCCGAAAACCTCACCTACCAGGCCTGGTGTTGTCATCACCTGCTGGACCTCGCTTCAAGTCCCAGTCTGCCGGCAGACCATCAGTCTCCAGATACGGACAACACATGCACGCACACACACACAAGGCTTGGTTATGTCTGGAACGAACCCTCAAGCTTTTGTTAAGCCCTTGGCACAGACCCGAGCCTTTAGGCTTTTCGGTAATGGCCACGACTATCTTCTGTCAACACTGGGCACTGTCTTCTCCAGTCCCGACCACATGCAAAAATCCGTGCACAATCTATCCCGCCACTCCTCCCCAACACAAACAGATAAAAGGGGGTTCTGAGCAGCTTCCGCTGCGTCAAAACAGAAACAAAAAAGGATTTATCGGGGCGTTAAAACGTGGCTCTGCTGATTCCAGAACTCTTCCAGGCTGCGACTTTGGCAAGGTGTTTTCCAAGAGGTGAGAAGTTGGCAGGGCAGGGAAGGGGAGGATGATGAGCTTCATCATGGCATCTCAACAGCATGTGGGGGCAGGTGAGGGTCACAGAGGTAACCCTCGCAGGGGGGACGGCCACATTAAGAAATCATGAGCCTGTCTCGCCCCCGAGGACATTCAACTTTGTGGAGAGGAAAGAAAAACAAAAACACAAACAAAAGACGGCGAGATGGAAACCCACTTGAAAGCGCAGAGTGCGGTCGGTGTGGTTGTGCACGGGTTTTTTTTTTCTGTGACTCTTCCTGTTTTCCACGTCAACATTAAGCACTATAGTTCTCGTATAGTGCAAATCAAGCATCTGTTTCACTAACCAAAGGGAACATTGTGCAGCGATCTCAGAATAAATATGAAAGAGAGGGGATCCACGGTACTTTGGGAGAACAGTTGTTAAAATGACCTCTATAGTGTGTTTTCTATGTATGTTGTACTATACATAAGAATATTTTTGACTTTTTCATGTTAATAGTTTTTTCTAGCAATACATACAGTATATATCTTTTTTTTGTGTGTGTGTGTGTTACACCGGCACTGCAGTTCTTACGGTTAAATTGAAGTGTTACACTCTTAGCATGCAGGTTGCTGGACCTCTATGGGAGAGGTAAGGTAGTATTTACACAGGGGCTGTTTTGGGTTTCCTAGTGCAGCTTCGTGACACTCCGTTCCCTTCCTGATGCCTACTTCAGGATGATCTGCGGGAGAGGGACAGAAAAGAAAGGAGAGAACAAGGAGAGAAAGATTTAGTCCACCTGAAAGAGAGAAATGTCATTAACTCACGTCATGTCGATTAGTTGTGTACAAAATCTGCAGTGTGGCTGTCTTCATTTATCAAATATATTCGAATATACAGAGAGTACCAACGTAAGTAGGTAGACTTTATGCTTTTGCTGTGTTTGGTGTCTCTTTGAGATCTAGGTCAAACAGTATTTGCTGTTGTTCTGCCTCAGCGTGCTTCAAACAAAGTGAAACATCCAACAACTCTTGAAGTCCAAAATCCACACCTGTTAAATGTTGGACTGGCCTGGTGTGGAGTTGAGGGCACCAAGGCAACATACTTTGTTGGTAGTTCAGGCCTTGATTCATTCTGTGGTTAGCTGTAAGAAACTATTTTGCAAGTGGAGACGTTTAAACCTGCAGAGAACGCCTTGCAGTTGGGTCAGATCGAGGTTGAACTCCAGAAGCTTTTACTAAACCACTTCCTGTGCACCACTGTTGGCGCAGGTGTTTAGGAACCGAGTGCGACCGCTGTGTTCAGATCTGCTCAAAGGAAACAGCCCCAAGGGGGACCCGGTTACCAAACACCCTGAAGATTTTCTTCTTCTACCCTTCACTACTCTTTGTGTCTTCGGTGGAGACTGTCTGAAGTGTGCGCGGTTGTCCCATTTGTGCGACAGTTCTTGGAGAGGGCTCACAAAGGCAGAGGGATGCAGCCACGATGGGAGGCCTTTCACACCAACTTTGAGCGTCCCCATTCAGAGGTATCAATATATTTCCCTTTGGAAGTGGTCGGGCACCATGTTTGTACTTTGTTGAAGCATTCTGAGACATCAGGCGGACGATGTGTGTTCAGACAATCGTAAATAAAATAATATTGATCAATGAATAAAGCTGTGATTACGCCTCCTGCCTGGTGTTTTAATGCAGACAAGAGCAAACGCTTCTAGTAATTTGCAAATAGCATTGGACCCAGGTCTGATCACCTCTGCATGTATTCTCTTTTAAGAAGATAAAGACTAATCCAACACACCACAGAGAGAGAGAGAGGGAAAGAAGAAGTCTACAGGGGGGAGACAGGTAGAAGAGCTGCTGGCTGCCATCGTGTGGTTGCCACTGGCAGCGAGCCAACACGGAACAAAGCTGCACGGTGCTTGTTAATAGACAACAAACAGTCAGCAAAGGACAGAAGCCACTGGTCACATCACACATCACGGAAGATCACCACAGGTGGAGAGCGTGTGATGTGCGCGGGCTCCGCTGAAAGCCCGCTCCGCAGAGCAGTATGGAAACTGGAAAATATTTTTAGGTGCCAGATGGGTGGGATCAGCCAGATAAGATCGGTACACCCCACCCGTCTGGCACCACAGGGGGGGTGAAAACAAACACCGAGAATTGTTTGCAGGTCCTATTTGTCTTTGATTTGGCGCAGAGATGCTAGCGGCATGGCTCAGGCTGGAAAACGTCAGGAAGACGGCACAGCAGCGGCATAATTAAACGCATGTTGCAGAATCATAGAGGAGGTTTGAACTGTTGTGGCTTTTTCACTGATTAATATCAGATTATTATCCTAATTGCGCTGGATCTTAGTGACCGAGTGTGTTAAATTGAATAAATGTGATAGGAATAATGACAGGTTCCCTCCACGGGGAGGTGAGACACTGAGCCCTGGTCCTCCAGTCAAAGTGCTGCTCAATAAATCAATGTGTAATTGTGTTTAATTTGAACACCTTATCATTCTCCCGTACTCAGACTGATCAGATAGAGCTTGGGTGGTGTAATTCCACATTCCGGCAGGAGAGGGAGCTGCTACTTCACGGTCTCCAGCGAGAGCGGTGACGTTAGCAGGGACCCCAAGCGCTGTTAGCACATGGTTAATATGAGCTGGAACATGGAACAATGTGATTGGTCGCTTCATGTCGTGTCACAGTGACTGTTCAGAGGGTCATGAGTTGACCAGACTCTGAACCTCTCGACACGCCTGCAACGTCCTGTCTCAGTACGCATGTGTGGACAGGCAGACGTCTGTGATGACTCATGTGACCGTGATCATTTAATTCCCCTCACTTAGTTCTGCCCTAACCGTCCTGACCCGTGACAGCTCAGGAGATGCTGATGGATGATGCTAACCAGCTAGCATTAGTATAACTCTTTGTTTGCAGCTCACAGTCTGGGGCTGAGAGGTTGCTCTTCAGCACAAATACCAATGTCTGCACCATGTGCTTTAAAAATAATCAGAATCTGGCTGTTTATTCTGAGAAGGCATACGATGGGGATGGCTGTAGTAAACGAGGCGTGCTCTGTTTGCAGTACAGCTGGTGATTAGGAGTGTTAACTGTGTCCTAGCTGGAGAGGTCTTTATGCAGGGCGGGGAGAAGGAGGGGGAGAAACAGAGGGGGACAGAAGGAGACAGACAGCGAAGGCTGACGTCAGTGTTTCTCCGGCTCCTTGTCCCACATGCATCTTTAAAGAGCAGCTCTGCTTCCTGCTGCTACTGCTGCTGCATGCCAATTACAGGAAGAGACGGTGACTCACAGGAAGTGCACAGACTGCCGGCCTACGAGGGGCAATAAAGCACAAGGTACTGGGGCCGCATCCCCGGTTAATGACGGAGGGGAACTCTCCGAGAAATGTATTTATCTTTTTTTCATTTCAAAAGAACCTGCGGTTTTCATTTTTCTACACTGAGAGCTTCTGTTCTCAATTAGCTTCGGAGGAACTGTTTTTGGAAAAGCAGTCTTAGAGATGCCATTTACAAAAAGTGCTACGTTAAAAAAAAAGATATACATTCTAAACTTAAGGTGGTATTAATATATTTTCTCTGTACATTGTAGAAATATGACTAAAAAGTAAATGAGTGTTGAGAAGAAGTGATACAAAAACACCCCTAAAGATGGTATCAGTCAGTACTTAGAACAATAATGTGTTTAATATTACATTACACATATATTTACACTTTGATTGTCTGTGGTCTATTTGAGGGTCCTGAATGTCCTTCTAAATTCAGACAACTGCATATCACGGTTGTTTGTTACAGCGCATTCTGACCTGTGGAACACTCCTCATCTGTTCATCTGTGTGTCCTCAAGGCACCTCTATACTGCGCTGCCGCTAAATGATTGCCAGCTGCGTGAGGACAGAGCGCCAGCATTGTGCTGAAATTTCCAGGTTTAAAATGGGGCACACATGCGTCACTCTGGCATCCAAACCTGGCCCTGCTTCCCTGGCTCCTGCCGACACGCAGCAACAGGAGAGCCGCCGATCGGAGGCCATTTTTAGACAGCTTCTGTGATCATTTCTCCTGTGTCTGTCTCGCCCTGACAAGCGCCACCCGTAACGGTTTCCTCACATGATTTATTCTTCCTTTTGTCCCGCAAACCAGGAAAAAAGGTAAAAAGGTGAAACTGGGAGGAGTAGAAACAGAAATCCGACATGGCAGCTGTTGAGCGCTACTGCAGGAACTGCCTGTATGTGTCTGCTTGAATGTGTGAGTGTGTGTGTGTGTTTGCATAGCACACAAGCAGTACAAATGATGCCCCCTACTGCAGATGGAGAGGCTTTTTTGACAACAACAAGAAAAGTGGAAAATAAAACTTAAAACAGAACATGCAAAACAAAACCAGGAAGTAGTGCAACACAACACAACTACTACTTTGCAAATGTGGGAGCTCTGAAGAAGTGCTTGTCGGGAGCGCCTAATGGGAGTGTGCGCCGCGTTTTCCAAGAAATGCAGTACAGTGCGCCAAGGTAGCCCCTGTGCTTTAAATTCTCGAGAAAATACCCACTCAAGGTTCGCCGAGTGCGGGCGGGTGGGTGGACGGGGAGGGGCTGGGCGTGGGCTCAGCTGCAGGTTGTTGCAGCTCACTATTAGAGGGCAGCACTTATTCAGAGCTCCGGGGACTGATGAAAGAAAGCTTTAAAAGGAGCAAACCTGATTGGCTGGTGCTGTTGCTGCGTAGGGGACACTTGTGGCAGGAGTTGTTGCTGCAGAGACAGTAGCAGGCGTAGCACTGTACATCATTGGGACTTTGTTTTGAGGGTGGGAAAGGGGGAGGTGGGGGGTAAGGGGGGGGAAGAGGGAGGAGGAGGTATGGGGTAGAGGGAAGGAGGTGGTAGCGATGGACAGGTAGGTGGAGCATTATGGTAACCATGGCAACCGTTGTGATGTGTGTGTGTCGACGGTATCGGTTGTTGTTGTTGTTGTTGTTGTTGTTGTTGTTGATGGTGGTGGTGGCGGATGTTACAGAGAGCCAGCAAGCCATCGTTAGGGTTACACCGGCAGATGGCATGCAACCATTCACAATGCAAAGCAAGGAGGACAGAAAGAAAGAAAGAAAAGGAGAGCATGGGAGAAAAATAAAAAAAAAAAACAAGAGGAGAGAAGCTGATTACAATCACAAATAAGGAAATTTATACGGAAAATCAGTTTGCTGTTTTTCCCAGAGAAGTTGAGGGACACAAGACACCAATTACAGTGAATCAACGACATTTTTGGCATCAGGGATGGGAATCTCAGTTTTCTAGTCCTCGCGGGCTGACGACAGCAGGATGCATGCCAAAAAACATGCAACTCAGACGAATTGTTGCAGCGTTATATTAAAAACCATTATCCCTGCTCACCATTTTTCCATTAATTAATGCAGGACCTGCTGGTTAGCCAACTGGGACTTATAGGAACCCCCATCCCATTTTAGCAGAGGCAAAATGCTCCGGCTTCGTGGCTGAGGTCATTTCTCTGGGAAACTGATTTAAATTTCCTGATCAACACGGCACAGCAAACAGACAGTGGCTATCCTACAGCTTAAGAACAGATCAGTCTGCGGTATTTTATCCACACTAGCATTTCAGTCATTAACAAAACAGTCATTTGCCAGAAAGTCAGTAGGGAAACAAGAACAGGGAGGAGCAACTCTTCCAGGTGACACAAAATGGGCAGAATGTGTTTCATGTCGTATTTCAGCCTGGAGAAATGAACAGTTTGATGAAAATCAGTCCAACACATTTTTAAAATCACCGCTGCAGGAGGAGGTGACGCGCTGTAGCGGTGAACTTTTGTCTCACCTGCAAGGGCTGCAGATATCGCCCACTCATCCACCTCCACCCCCCCCCACAGCCCCACCCCAACCCCCACCCGCCCCAGTTAAACATCAAACAATGTGTGTGAGAGAGCAAAGGGAAGGTCAGGACCTACCAAGACTGCTAGCAGGAGTCATGCACAAGACTGACCCTGTTGTGTTCATGCAGAGAAAGACAGGGAGAGAGAGGGAGAGGGAGAGGGAGAGAGAGAGAGGAGGAAATAAATGGGTTAATTGAGGGAGGAGAACAACAAGGTTAGACAAGACAAACCAAAAAAAAAAAAAAAAAGCTGGTAGACTTCACTGTTAGAGTCGTGCTGTCAGCTGGGGGCGCGGTTAACAGTGACGAGCAGAGTTTAAGTGCGTAGATACTGTTTGTATACAGCAGCAGCTACATCACACACAAACAACAGAAGCTTATATGCTGCGGGGTCTGAAATCGCGGCCACGTATACGGCCGCACGTTGCCGCGCTGGTTCATTGGTTACTGTTTGTCAGATGTGAAGGAAGGATCAGAGTAATCAGTTACTTATTGACTCCACCTTTGGTTAATATGATATGATATGTACTTATTCACTACAAATGATCATTCTGGATCTCCATTTGTTTGGGGTTTTCATTATATGTGCCTCGGGTCTATGGACAGACAGTTATTTGTTGACTTGTTTTTTATTTATTATAAATAAATCTATTTTTGGTCATCTGTGGCCACTGAAATTAAAAACAGATAATAAAAAAAAAAATCTGAATTTCTAGAAAAAGAAATTGAAGACTAAATAATAGAGAGACTAAAACTAAAGGATTAAGCATCATGCAGTGTCAGTACAATGATGTGTGCAGGCTTCCAGCTAGATCGAAATCAAATAGAGATGGTAGGGTTCGCTGCATCAGAGCAAGTCATATAAGAGGAGAAACCCAATCCGTCTGAAACTGAACAGATTTATAATAAAAAATAAAACAAGATCTGCAAACACGACTTTAACCCGGGGCTACGTCCCACACACAGTTACAGACGGGGGGAGGGATGAGGGGCTGTCAGGCATCTCACACCACAGGGACAGAGACAGAGCAGGTAGAGAGAGGAGTGAGGGATGGGAGGCTCGTCCTCATGACTCAGCGTGGTTACAGGCTACCGCATTAGCTGCTGTTAACTCATTTAGCAGGTGACCTGAGGGGGTTTAAGCGTCTGTTAGCGTGTGTGAGGGGAGTAGACAGAGAGAGCGTTTTGTTTGGTGGAGGGGGTGGGGGGTAACTGAGGAGGAGTGAGGGAGCGGGCTTGAATTAATTTGAGAAAAACCGGCACAAACCTGCTTTTATGTGTTATTTTTTAATACGGACGCCTGTCACGGCAGTTTAAACACACACTGAAACGGCTCCGGCCTATTATGAGTCTGTATTTCCTTTAAAACACCAATCGTTTATCTGGATTTCATTCAGATCGGAGCCTTGTTGTGAGCCCTCGTGTTGGGAAACAACTGGGCTTGTTTTGCTCTTCCTATGCCTGCGTGTCGGAGTGACAGGTGTATCATATTCCCGCGGTGATATATCGTATCTTTTATTGCTCCCATCAAAGCCACTGCACTGGCCTTCCACCTGGCACCAATTACGTGTTTATACTGGCGGGCTCCGGATCAAAGTTTGGGTGAATAGTTGGAACATTAGCAGACCCCATCACAGCGGGGCTCCTTGATGTGCGTCACTCAGATTAATCCCTTTCATAAGAAATATAAGACTTGATGGACATAACTGCTCATGAGGAGCGTGAGAAACTCCAAAGAGTTGCATTCGTGATGGGTAGGTTAGACGTGCGCAGTGTTATCTGTGTCTGTGCGCCTGCATGCTCCGCATACCTATGAGCGCTTCTATTTGCATCTGTGCGCGGCGCGCATCGATCGCGGGCTCTTACCTGTGGGAAAGAAAGCGGGCTGCTGGAGCTGTGCGTTGGCCAGCGCCTGCTGGTAGTGCAAAACACTGGGGTTGAACAGGGAGCTCGCTCCGTTGCTCTTCTCAAGTGCTGGTCTCTTTGGTAGGGGCTGGAGGACGCCGTGGGGGAACGCCTGTCCGCCGGGGAACACGCACACACACACAAACACACACACACACACAAACACACAACACAGTAGATTTGAACTGCATACTTACACAAGTCAGCATTGATATTTGTAAATCTGTTATTTGTCTATGCACAGCACAACAAGGCAAAAATGGAAATTTGCTGTAACTATCACAAGGACAATGACAAACTACACCGTAGCAAGGCAATCAACACATTAAAGAAAGTAGTGTGATAACTGCAATTATCTTAACATTACGTTTGCTCATTTAACAAATGTACAATCTAGAATTGCCACTGGTGATAATCAATGATAAATATTTAGACTTTAAAGTGTCTTACAGGGTTTCACAAAAACAAAAGAGCCAACTTAAATTTTGTGAGTGGCTACAGTACAATTAAAGAAGCTACATGCAAAGCAAAAGGTGAAAGGTCAAAGTACCAGGTCTACAGTTGCCTCGAGGGGTCGCTTCATTGCTTTGGCAGTCGACTGAGTCTTTAATTAGCAGGCAGCGAGCACATGATGGCAGTGGGCCAATGGGATTCAAGCGTATTAACATACAGGTAACAGCAAGCAGAGGTGCGTCATGGGGGACAGCATTGCATTGTGGATAGGTGAGAAGGAAAAAAACAAAAACAAAAATAATCTGAATGCAAGTATACCACATACAAAACAATAGGCATGCACATAAACAAAAAACTGTTTTGTTTACTTTAAAGAAACATTGCTACTTTTTGAATTAGTACAAAAGCCAAAAAAAAAGAAAAAAAAAGCATCTACATTAACTTTTGGTTAAAAAAGCAAGATTCTATGATGTACTTCAAAACTACTGGGAAAGCATTTAGTAACGTCAGCTATCTCTGAACAAGTACAATCAACTTTCTGAACATCTACGCAACAAGAAAATGCAGTAGTGTGAACAACTGATTCAGACTAGCAACACTGGACTTTATGTGAGATCTGAGCACAGGTTCTCTACAGGTTTCAAAGAGGTGCTACAGTCCTACACACACAATAATTACAGTGCTCCTGGGAGTACTCTATCTGATGATGTGAGGTGGTTTTGGGGCTTGAGGAATGTCTAAAATGCCCACAGCAGACGGGGATGTGAGCGAGTTGTGGTCAAAGCCCCTCAGATAATTGAACTCTGCCCTCGCAGCTGGCAGCAAGAAGTGGACACGGCAGGCTTTAAACTACAGATAAACACTATGACTAGTGAGAGGCCGCTGGAGTGCTGTCAGCCGTGTGGCAGAGACGATAAGTAGCCCTAGCAGAGAGTGCTTTAACAATCGCACCCTTCTCTGTAGTGGTGTCGATTCGGGCCTGAAATAAGTGACAAATCCTCGAGCTGAACCTGCATCGTGAGCGTGTGTTTATGTGATCGATGAACTTGGGGAGGTGACGCAATGTGAGGCAACGTTACAGTTGAATCACAGAATGTGGAGCCCTGCTTATTCTCACGTTCCTCACGAGATACAGCCAATATCTGAGGGTTTCAAGTCCGATGTTAGTTATGAAGCCAAACGAACGACCTATATCTATTAAAAACGTCCTTACGTTTCGATGTCACTGCTGAGAGGAAAAAAAGATGACATGGATGTGATGAGCACAGCACTTAACGGGGTCCATGCACAAGCCTCTTGCTTCACGTATGTGGGTTTTCTAACAGTACACACCGATGTCGGTCCGATTGAGGAGCGACAATGCATTGCTGATGCGCCGCGGTGTTAACAGGCTTGAACACTGTGGTTAGTTAAAATGGGAGATGGTCTGTTGAAGTGACATGAAAAGCAAAGATGGCCGCATTCCACTTGCAGTGGGGGAAGAAGATCACAGCATGGCAAGCAACACATAATGTGGCACAGGAGAACAACGTAATCTGGGTAATATGATCTTCTTACTGTAACTGTATCAGTTAATGTGTAACCTTATCTACAGCACACTTCAGCCTATTCGCTTTAGATTTAACAAAAAGTGAATTATGGGTAATGATATTACCTATTTGCAGCAGTGCGGTGTGCAGGTTTTATGGGTCTCTGTTTCAATAGAGGCGCTTTAGCTTAAGCTAGCGGCTAAAAGGAAATTGGATCAGAGGTGCTGACTAAACAAGACACTGTCCTAAGGTTGACCCTGCTCACCTCTAGTACAGCTTGTAACCGCTGATGGTAAATTGGGAATGGGGTCATAAAGTTGATAAACTAGGACATAAGAGGAACAGTATAAAGCATAGAGAATGCACTAGGATGATAAACGTAATCATCTTGTCTGACAAAGCATCATGTACCTGACGGGGAACTTTTTAAACTAAAGTACGGTTTTTAGGGTCCCGGGCTCCCTTTTGTTTCCCTGCTTTCATGCAGCCGCCGCAATGTGCACGAACAAAACTAACCTGCAGTCACGGTCGCCTTATCATCCACACTGTGGACTCATGGAGGAAAGACAAGGAGAGCAAGCAGCGAATGGAGCCAGCCAATGAGAGAGGTATGTGCAACGCGTAAAGCATGCCCATGCCATGGAGGGTGGGGGGGGGGAGTCAGTCAGCACACTGGCGCAGTGCAAGGTGTGCGAGTGCAGCAGCCAAAGGACCATTCAAAAGAAGCCACTCACAGCCTGAGGGAGGGTGGGGCACAGCCAAGACACACGGCTAAACCCTTCTCACTGTCTGCCTGCATTGTCGTCTGCCTGTCTGTCTTACTCTCCCCCTGTCTCTTGCTCAGCCTGTTGGGGGGACTTTTCCAACTAAAGGCAGAGGAGGGTAAGCCCCCGCCCGTGTGGCTACATCCTCATCCATCCCTGATTCAATTTGCACTGATCTGCAGAGAGCCGCACTTATCATTGAGAGCAGGGGAGGAGGTGGGATGAGGGTGTGGGGTGTGTGCGTGCGTGTGTGTGTGTGTGTGTGTGTGTGCGCTGGGTGGGGGGGGTGAGCCAGCACATTGTCTCTGTATGAACCAAGGGCATTGGAAAATAAAAGCAGACTGCGGTGAGATAATAACAGATTGTTCTTGCGGCATTATACTGATGCGTTTAGGTCTCACTAAACCCTGTTTATTGTATACAGTGGCCTCACTTTGGGATGACTATTGTTAGTGAATTGCACACTGGAGTCCGCTAGAATAAGCCAGCAGAGGTGGGTGTGTTTTATACAGTAATAAAGCAGTGCTCCACATTTTATGTTACTGCGGGTGTCATCAGCAGCAGCCTGTGTTTACATGTTGTGTAAACCAAGATGATTTGTAATGATGTCACGTGTGCTCAGTGAGCCTATGTGTCATTATGGCGATCGTTTTAAAAAAAAAAAAAAAAAAAAAAAAAAAAGAAGCTTGTAGCTTATCGTTCGTGTTGCCGTGGATCGTGGAAGGTGCAACAGCTACGTTATGTGTTTTAGGATGTACAGCAATCTGTATATAGCCTTTGTTTAAAGTCAGGTAGCAGCACCTAGCCGCAGCAGCTCTGTACTAGAACCTCTGTGCTAATATGAATGTTAGAGGGTGAATAATATTGTATAAATTGGCTTTACTTGCCCTTCCGCTTGTATAAAACCTCCAATAATAACTTGTTTATTTTGTGGCCTATAAAAACCTCCCTGGATGTAATAATAGAGGGCTAAGCTCCTATTGGATAGTTCAAGGTATACTGCATATAGGTGCTGTAAAATAGCTTCACAGTCCCATCCAGATGGTACAGGCTTTTGCTCTGTAAGTACTGTAAACAAGCAGAAATCTGTTTGGCTACAAGGACAAGTGTGTGTGCGTGTGTGTTTCCTGCTCTACCACTGTGTAGGCACGGGGTACAGTAAGTACGTAGGCAGGCAGTGCTGTGCTCTCACCATGGCTGCAGCTGTGGCGGCAGCTTGCGCAGCCACAGCTGTCTGGTTGGCCTGGTGTTGGGCGGCCTTAATCTTAGCCTGCAGGTGGGCCGGGGGGTGGAAGTACTTGCACTTCTCGCGGGAGCAGCGGCTCTTGATGTAGTCCATGCAGACGGTGACCGTGTTGTCGCTGGTGTCGATCATGGGGCTGTCGCTCGGGTGGGCGAAGCGGCAGTCGGTCTCCCCGCGGGCGCAGTTGCCCCGCTGGAACTCGCGGCAGACCTGGGTGCAGGACAGTCGGGTGCAGCAAGCAAACACAGGCGCACACAGATGCACACAGACACACAGATGTATGCAAAAAGCGAATACAAAGAAATACACACAGAGACATACAAACTGTAAATAACCAAGCTTTCAGTACACATCAGGAAACAATATTACCAGTAACAACGCATTGCCTGCATCTAATCCCATGCATTTCCTGTCACCCTCTCATTGTAGTGCAAGATCAATCACGCAGCTCAGTAACACAGGCAGGCATCAGAGTCTTTGAGGGCGATATTGAGGTATTTGGCGTTTTGGTGCCTGACTGTTTTGAAAATGAGAGTCTTGATGCATATTTAAACACTGCACGGTAAGCAACACGCCTTAAGGCCCTTTCACACCAGGTCTGACATTTTTTTACCAAAAAAACCCCCAAAAAACAACAAGCAGTGAAATAGAAGATGTCTCAGAGACAGAATCTAGGATCAAAACCAATGAGTAGGTTCAGGTATAAAAGGTCTAACCCACAGCACGGGAGCTGCAGCGTTCCTAAAAATCTACTTTATGCCGCAGCACTTTTTTTTTTTTTTTTTAAATACAGGCAATAAATTAGTTTGGGACTTGGAGTGAAAAGGCCTCAACACTATCTAACTAAAGTGCAATGTGTGCCAAACTCAAATGATTGTGGAATCAGTGAACCAGTCAGTGTTCAGAGGCCTCGGAATAATCACAGGGGGATCTGCTTTTGACTTGCACTCTGGGACTGAGACACGCAGAGCGTACACAGGCGCGCACGCACACACACACACACGTGCACGTGCGTCTCGTTTGTGCGAATTCACATGCAACATTGAAACACGCGTGTGCAAAAGCAGCGGCGCACGCGCGGTGACGCGCACGCATCGCTGCTTTGTGTGGGAGTGTGTTCGTGTCTCAGAGGGATACTGTTTCATTAGAGCCAACTTCATTCAGTTGCTAAGTGATAGCAATCCCAGAGAAAAACACATACAGGCACACACCTACGCATCACCTCCAGGTCTTAGGGAGATTATTGTTTATCTTTATAAGTGTAGTGGAAAAAAAAAAACCCTCCCCCTTTTCACTGTTTCACAATCAGCAAGCTATTCTCATTCAGAGTTGTTTGCCAGGGGGCAGATGGAGTCCCAGTCTAACTGTGGCTGTCTAGCAAATACCAGTTTGTGTTGAGCAAATTCCAATCTTAAATCACTGTAATCTCACGCTATTCCTCTTTTTAGTTTTTTTTTTTTCCATAATCACGTTTATGATAGGAGCCGTAATTATTTCTGCGAGGGGTAACGCCATCAGATGTTTCTTAACTGCAGGGGGAATGAACTATCAAGTAAAGAGCCTGATGGTGTTATGTGGATGGAAAATGGTGGGATGTGTCTTTCCTGCTCTAGTGTTCAGTTCAAACTGGACAAATACTGCAACTGCACCTAAACTTTGCACTTTAATGAGCATCAATTACTTATTTAGGATTCACATTGTTTTTATTAAAAGGCATTCATTACTTATTTCTTACTTGCTTGTAAAACTAATTGTTTAAACTTGCTTGATTCAAAGGCCAAAAATGTGTTTTAACACTGCTAAGATTCTCATATTGATTTGTTGCTATGCCAACCCCTGTGGTAACCATGGATGAAGTTGGTATTTTATACTGTTTTCTGCTGCATTCACTGCACTGGAGCTATGTACCTCTGCAGACAATACGCACGTATTTGTGCCTATTATATCAAAACCATAATACCCAGAGGTCTACCTGTAAATGCTCTGGAGCTATAAATGATACTCATTAGCACCACGTATCTGTTGCATCTCTGTCACACCCATAATCACAGTGAGATGTTACCATAATTATACTTCATGACCTCAGAGAGAACATTGGTTATGATTAGCTGTCGCGCTTGTCTTGTCTGAGAGAAGGGAGGGCTGTGATTGGGTGGGTCACCTCCAGCTTGTCTGTGCGCAGCAGTTTCTGGTTGGAGGAGGAGCCGGCGGTCACGGAGACGGGCGGGCTGCCGGGGACGATGACCGGGGTGCTGGGCAGGATGTCTGTAGGCACCAGGCCCATGCTGTGCGACATGGGAGTCAGGTACGGCGTGTAGCTCAGACCTGCGCTGGAACCAAGGCCCTGGCTGACTGGAAACGTCTGCTGCAGATGGAGAGAGGGGACAGTTTACAGACGCCTGAGTGAACAACTCCTGTCTGCTATTTAAGATACTCTCTCTGCTTTCCCTCCCTGGTTTTATATTTCTCAAAGTCTTAAGAAATGGCCGAACAGCAAAGATGTAAAATGACAGAAGCAGAGAGGGCCAGTGGGAAGTGGAGGGTGAAAGACAGAGAGAGGATATAGAGATGGAAAAGAGAAGTTAGAGGAAAGAGACACAAGAGGCGAATAAACGGGGGGCGCAGCTGTGCGGAGTGGTGAGAAAGATGAGAGGTGAGGAGAGGGGGAGGCGGGTGTGACAGGTAGGGAAGTGCGCCGGGGGAGAACAGAGAGGAATAGGTTTCAGAGAAAAAGTGGAGAGCGAGCGCGGCGAGGGTAGAAACAAGAGATGAGGGTGGTTTTTTTTTTTAACCTCTCTGTACCCCGGGAAGATTATGCTGAGCTAGCGTGTTCTTTTTCAGCTGCGCCCGGCCGAACGTCGATGCAGTTAAACAGGTTCGCACCTGGCAGCTGCCCGACACAGCCGCGGCCTGCCGCCGACTGTCGAGCAAATCCTAGTTGGAGGGTTCTGTGCTTTGCTCAAGGGCATCTCAGTAACTATTATGATTACAGCTTCACAGTCGTTGAGATGTTCCTGGGTAATCATAAATATCTAATAAGAGGCTGTGTCAGTGTACTGTTTCTCAGTGAATCACGCCCTGTTTCTCAAGCCTGTGCCAATCAACACTACAAGAAATTCATATAGCATAACCAGTAATGCCAGTCAAAACAACGCCTGCAACACTTGCACCAGCTTTTGAAGTCGACCGTTAAAATGAAAACATGCAAGAAAAACACTGCGATCACATTCGTTATAGCGCGCAAATGCTGAAATCACTTAAACTGCGGTAACTTGATCTATAAAGATGTTTTAACAGGAACAAAGCCAGACTTTTTAGAGTGCAGCAGCAGAGTTCGCAGCTATTTTCATAGTGAGTCACACTGCACTGGCAGTCAATCCCCACAGCAGCGAGGCCGCCACTAACCACAGGTTGCATGGTGGTGCCGGGGATCATGAACTGCATCTGTTGAGCCAACATGGCGGCCGCTGTCTTCTGCTGGATCAGGTTGTTTCGCCCGTTGATCTCCAGCTGGGTCTTCAGGTGAGCGGGCGGGTGGAGGTATTTGCAGTTCTCTCGCGTGCAGCGGCCCTGAGCGGGGAAACAAAGTGGATGGAGGGGAGGTGGGAGAGGGGGAGAGGGGGAGAGAGGGGGAGACATAAACAAGGTCATTATCAGTCCTGTCTGAAAACACCCAAGTCTCTGATCAACAGAATAAAGTGAAGCTGTCTTTTGTTCTAAACCTGCCGATGAACAGGTTGCGTGTCTGCCTTGAGGACATGGCACATATGTGGGCATTTGACTCCCAAACATCAAGTGCTTGAAGCAACATGCATATTCATACTTGGGGACTGCGTGTCTCACGTATTATGAGCGCTCTGCGTTGAGGAGCGTTTGTGACTATCCAGTGGGGGAAGCAGGTAGCTCTCAGCTCTGAGCGGGAACACTCTTGTGAAAGATGATGACCGCCTTCTGACTCGCTAGCTTGTGTAACACCGGCAGGGCTCGGCCCTGCCTGCACCCTTGACACGCTGAGTGGCCACAATTGTAGATAAAAGGCTGGAGCTTCAGTCCTGATCCCAGTGATCTTGCTATCGTGACTTAATCTCTGTAGCGTTTTGATGGACAGGTCATCCAGTATTCTCGGTGGAGATGCAAATGCAGGGTCGGCAGGGTCACGCTCACAGAAACCCCGGTGGATGAAGGCAATTACACTGTCAACCCAGAGGCTAATGGCAAACACAATAATCCAATATGGATCCTCATTGCAGCGCTTATTGCGAGGAGAGTGGGTGGAAGACAGGAGAGAGGTCAGCAGGGAGCAACATGGTGAAGGGTAGAATACGGCTGTGGGAGAAGAGACTGTGGGTAAGATGGAAAGTAAAGGTGAGGAGTGGAGCGGTGGAAATGGTGTGGGTAGACTGGAGTGATGTGAATTAGTGCCGGGTGGGGGCGGGGAGATAACAGGGAAAAGGCCAAGAAGACAAAAGGAGCGGACATGACATGGCCGGCGTGACACGACACCTCTTGGTGAACGTGAAGCAGGGCAAGTGAAGCTAAATTAGAATCAGTCTGGCGTGAGGAGGTCCAAACACCCTCAACTCGGTGTCAACGAGGGAGTCACAACGTGGTGGCCTGATTAGCGGCGCCACGCGGTCATTTCTCTAATTTCCTTTAATAAGGAAATATGACAGCTCCTGCCACACGGTGACGAATCACTTCAGTGACTCTGCGCTGCGCTCGAACACTGATTTAAAGTCCTGAATCAAACGTAAAGAATGACAGCACGCCAACGAACACAGCTGCTGATCCGAAGGGGCCGGGCTCAAGTAGAGCTGGAGGTTATATATTAATAATTCATCGATATTCTGATATATTTTTAAAGAACCAACTTGTTATTAAACAGGGAGCAGGCAGCTAGTAGTGCGCTGAGTCCGAACCACAAACACAGAGGCTGCCTCTGGCTAACGAGATGCTATGGATACAGCCTATCTGCTGCTATACCAGGAAATTAAATAAATGAATTATTAAGTCACAAGAGTAATTAATAACATTAGTAACAACTTCATTCAGCTTGGATGCATCAGCTCCAGGGCTGTGCGTGCCGTCTCACTGGCATGGCTTACCGAGAACCTTAATGGAACGCGGCCATCGTTAGTGTTTTTAATTACACCTGTGCTTGTTTTTCACTTTGCAAATGAACGTACCAATGATCTGAATCACCGCATTTCATATCTATTCATTTTTGTCTATTTGTATTATATTTTCTTACCTTACATTTATGTTAACTGTGCTTTTAAATGTTCTGATTCCCTATTTGCCTCATGTAAATGCATTCGCTCGCTTGCGTTTGACAGGGGCAATGCAAATAATCTTGTTAACCTTGTTATGCTGTATCAGCTGACTGAAGGTCAGCGTGTACGGTACACGCTCCGGTTGTTTCTTAACGTTTGGCTTTGTTCTGTGTAGACACGGTTGGAAATCATCCCAAAGTTATTGGCACAATATTGATATCGATGATTATGCTACAAAACAATGTGATGCTTATTGAAATGAACTCAGATCTGGTTAATCAATATAACAATTCAGCCTGCTTCGGCCTATACTACTCTTGGTAGAGCGCATAACTGGAACACATCCCACGGGCTGCGATGCAGATGAATAAAAGTGTATTATGGATCATTCCTGTTAACACAAATCCCACAGTGTCACTCACCGTGCCGCGGGGATTTGAATTAGCCACTTAAACCTGCTCAAATCTATACGGCCACACTGAGACCTCTGTGTCGCTGCGTTAGGTGGGCAGAGAGGAACCTTTAATCAAGCGCAGCTCAAGGTGTAAGCCCGGCTCCCAGTGTAAATAACCAATAATCTTCAAGTCTCATCAAAGGAAAAACTAATAAAACCATGTGCTATCCTTTTCTATCCTGACAGATATTAAAGACACCCCACAGAGCATCAAACACACTCTGCTTTTGTTACAATTACTTTACTTTCAATTGATTTCAAGCTGCCACAAAGGATATTAAGTCTGGAGACACTATAGGCGTCTTTGTTATTCTTCTTTTTGTATTAAGAATTAAGGTGTTTTGCTTCTGGGACACGCGCTGCTGGGGCGAGCGTGTGATAACAGGTCTGACTTTCACAGGGACCGCAGAGCGGCTCTGTAATGAATAGAGTCACAGTGGAGACGGGACTGACCTCCGCACCCTGGTGATGATGCTGCCCCTCACCCCCACCCCCAAATGTAACAGTTCACATGCACAGAAATCACACCTGCCCACACATATGCATAATAAATCACACGATCACAACAAGCGTTGCCCCCCCACACACACACACACCCAGCACGTAGATAAACATACTGCTACACGGACACACCCGCTCTGTCAAGCCTTGTCCAGACCAAAAGAATAATGTTAGCTCTGAACCCCACAACCAAAAACCTCAGAGGTGTCAAAACTAATTGGAGCCACCAGCACTGGGGAAAGGGTGTGTACGTGCCTGTGTGTGTGTGTGTACATGCGTCTTGTGTATCTGCATTCACTAGAGAGAATGCGTAGGTAGGTGTAACAGTGCTTGTGTGTGTGTGCGTGTGTGTGTGTGTGTGTGTGTGCGGGAGAAGCTGTGTGGGCGGGTGTGACTCTGTGTGCGTGTGAGAGAGAGCTGGTGCTGAAGCTGAGCTCTGGACGGCATCCCAAACCGAGTCTGCGGGGAAGCGCAGCATCACCATCGCGCCCTACGGAGATCACAGACGCGGACGGACACAAATAAAGACACGTGCACGCGCCACACGCAAACACACACGCACACCGCCTCACACTTTGTCAGTTATGTGAAGCCATTACCTCCCCTTACCTCTATATTCAGTTCATCTATAGCCTGTGAGTGACACGTGCTTTTTGCAATTGCTCATCATTATTCCCCATTTAAAGTGATGAGGTAAATGGTGGTGAAGCTGCTCGGGAGAGTGTTTTATAAGGCACAGGCGATGTCGCACTAAGTGCAGGCCTCGGACTCGTAAAAACCCTTCCCCTTTCATCCTGTCAAACTTTGTTTGAGAGCCTTTTCTCGCTGACGTGCTCATGATCTATCGCGGCGCTGCGCCCGGTCTTTGCATAAATTAGGTTTGATTTGTCTTCAGTGTTCCTTTTAGTCTACTCTGGAGGAGGAAGGAGCAAAATAAATGAAGTACCTTCACCGGGACTAACATGGTAATGGAATTTCTATACTATTTAAAAAAAATGGTGAAAGACTTCAACGGCTAAACATTCATTATCTGCAGTAAATTGAATAACCTCAAAAGGTCATACGTGTGGACTGATGATGAGGAGGAACTGCATCCATCTCCATATCTACAGCGCTGCTGAAGGCGGGAATGAGGACACGCTCCTTAGTCTTTCGTCTGGTTTGGTGCGGTGTCACATTTAACTGCCTAACACTGAAGTTACGTTTGAGATTGAAGTCATCATTTTTGCAGATAAAGAGTAGAAATATGTTCCGGGAGGCCTGCTCCGACTGAGAGATGCGTGCGAGCAGATTCAAACACCACACGGTGCTTTATAATGGTATCAGAGAGGATTTTGCCGGCGTGGGTAAGAGTAGGAGCGCGCTCTTCGTGTTACTACCTGGACTGCACACTTGCACAACTTCGATGTGAAACATGCGCTGTTATTCACAGTCTTTTACTGGCTTAGACTCCCGGATGTCTCAATGCCTGATAGTGAAGAGGATATGGATTTGCGATAAATATGGTTAAAGAACATTAAAATGGCTGATATCCCCTGGTGCGGGTGGGGTGTTAGAGCATTAGGTGGCGCACAAAAGAAGAGATGGGTTCATTTAGAAGAATTTCAGACTGGAGATATGAGGTCAGGTAGTCCAAGGCTATATCCTGGGCTAATCCTTTCCTGCAAAAGACATCCAGGCATTCGCGGCTGTCATCAAGTAACAATGTTGATGAAAACGCACCCCCCCGAACACACACACACACACACACACACACACATATTATGATGCATTCATTAGACTCATGGAGGTGTTAATTTATTGGTACTGTGCGCAGCAGTTAAAAAGCTTTCACCCACATCAAGTCTCTCTGATTAGCTCCAAGTAAGGGTGAAACTCCAGCATCTGCTTTATGGGTGAAGTAATTCCTGCTTTAATAAAACACGATAAGGCCAATTGCAAGAACTGCACAGTGATGGCTATACATAGCAATTACAGTGCATTTGGAGTGGGCGATTAATTCTGATGATCATCAGCGGAGGGTCCGGGCGGCAGTTTGCCACACTTGGGGATTCGAAGCACATACGATGAGGTAAGCTTTGTGGAAAGGCGGCACCGCGTCACGTCTGAGAGAGAGGGGTGCTCGTGGCTCGCGGTTTAAGCGGCGAGGTGGTCCGCTGATGCGACGGTGACGGTGCTAAAAAGCAGCAAGTGTGGCTGATGATGCTGTGCCATCATCTGGTTTCAGACCTTTATCTTTTTTTTTTTCTTTTTTTTTTTCTTTTTTTTGGAGAGGGTGGCAGACGCACGCAAACACACAAACACCCACACAGAAAGACACACACTGTGCCTTCTGTCTAAGCCACCCACTCGGAGCGGAGCAGAAATCCATTCATCGCGGGCATTGCCTCCGAGCAGCCGTCTATGAAAAGGATCTTTCAAAGCACCAAGGCACCTCTGTGATTCACGCGCCTGCACCCGGTGTGTAGCCATAGCTACACGGTGAAATTATACCTTTCAGCAGGGTCGCTCACATGGCAACCTCTCATTGTAGGCTGCGCCGTTGCCCTCGTGCGCATGAAATGCTATGATCCACGCTTTGGGATACACTAATAGCTGCTTTGATTCAGATTGGATAATTATCTCCTTTGCATCGCAGTGAGCAACGAACAATGAAGGGGAGATCAAAGATAAATTATCGGTTGTTTTCACTTGAAATAGATCCTCTGTCCAAGAGACATTACTGCTGGCACGCTCTTCAAATCCCCACAGCCAGCAAGATAGCTTATTGTTTGCCAACTTTTCATACAGTGCTAATGTCAATAAAAATGTGTTCCTTATTAGGGATGATCCGGGGGGTGGTGGGGGGGAAATAAAGCCTGCTAATTTTATACAGATTAGGATTACACTAACTTCACCCATTGAGGCTCCTTCAGTTGTTTTAACTTCTTGTAATTAGAGCCCATTAATTACGTCTGTAAATCCAATTGGGGGGAGGGGATTTCTTCAATTTTGCATGTATAAACTGCTTCATACCGGCCGCTAGAGGTGCTGCAGAATATACTGATATTATATCAATATTATGTTATGAGACCAGATATTGTCTTCTAGGTTTTAGGTCGAATAATATTGTGATTACGGCATAAATGCTGCCTTGTTCTGAGTTTTGAAGGAGGCACCGCTTACCAGACTGTCCCAGCTGTTCAAACTGTCTTTATCATATCAGTCATCTTTTAATGGACATATTTATTTACACCCACAGTCATCCCACGATATCGTTGCTATATTGATAGAGATATTTGGTCAAAAATATAATCGCAATATTTGATTTTGTCCATGTAGCCCGGCCTTAGCTGCTTGTAATAGTTGCTTATTGGCCATATGCTAACTGCCAGATAACTTCAGATTTATCAGAAATCCCACTCGTTCACATTAAAATGTGAGGATTTGCTGCTTTTCTGTGTTGTATCATTGTTAGTCGGGGTGTTAATCACATGAAAAGTCATTTAAATAGGAAGAGATTAATAACAAAACCATCTACAGATTAATCTTTAATGAAAAACGTGTTTGCAAGCCTAAATGGTTTGTCTGTACCGTCATGTGTGCCATCAGAAGGCGTATTTTCCTCAGCGTTCCCCAGATCATTCTCCAAATGAGACACAATGTTCAGTGTCTCAGTGTCTGAGGCTTTATCAAAGAGAGTGAGCAACACAAAGCAAACTCACTGGTATTACAACATAAAACACACAAAACCCATTTCGCCCAAACACAGAGACGGAGTGGTACAGCGCTTCTGCTACCCAAACGCAAAGCGACACATGCTGAAACGCCACCATGGATCACAGATACACTAAAGCAGAGCTTGTTCGCCTCTCATAACGAATTTAATGTCAGCCTTCAACGTCCGGACGTCTTTCTACTGTTGGTGGACGACATTTTCAGAATGAAATTGTTAATGATGTTAACCAGACACAGAGGGACGAGGAGCGTTTCTCGTGAGACAGCTGCACCCTGATTCAGGGCTGACACAGATGTGCTGTTTCCCTTCCAGCAAGAAAAATGACAGAAGGTAAAATTCAAAGCATTTCCCTTTCCTGTGATACGGCCGCAGGACAGTCGATACATTCATGCAGGAGCCGTTATTAAACTACGGCCCCTCGTGGAACTGGCCTTGAATCGGAGAAACGTAATTAGCGCTCCAGAATGTAACACATTTACAGGAAACACCGGCCCAAATGCCCCGTGTATGACTGGCATTAGCAGCCCCTGCAAGGGCTTTACGCTGCCATCTTCGTCAGTGGCAGAAAGCCTCCCCCCCCCCCACACCGACCTCCCACCTCCTTCATCAGCCCGACTGAATGGTCAGAGTGATGACTGTTGTTTGTCTGTGGGTGGCACAGACACAGAGGGCCAGTCTTCCACCCCCTCGGCAGAATAGCGCTTCAGTTGTGGGCCCCTCCGTTCACCACTGTAACATTTGCATTTTGCCCTCAATGGGCGCTCTATCCTCGGGCCTGCTGGAGACAGAGAGTGGCTGCCTATAGACTGCAGCCGACAGAAGAGCTGTAAATGTCCTCGTAAAGGCGACTGGAAACCTTTAGATAACATCCCTGTGGTTCCAATCGCCCCTTAATAGGAAATCTAGTGCCCCGGTGATGATCCGAGATGGATACTCTCGAAATGAGCCATTGCTTTTCTTTCCCACATTAACACTTTAAACCGGGAAACAATATTGATGAATTAAGTAGCGTTGAATCTTGGGAAATCTGAGATATGCGTGTGCGCATGCACTTCTCCATTAAGCCTCCTTTTCTCCAGCTGAGCAGAGAAGCTGGGTAGGCTTTGCACATCCGGGCCCTCGTAACGTCTTTCTGATGACAGCAGAGCGCTCAGTGGCGTGATCAATGGTAGTCTGACTGGCAGTGAGGAAAAACTAGATGGGAAGACGGGAAGACGGGAAGATCACAGGAGGATTGCAGCTTAAAATACATCAGGTGAGGGGCACGGGCAGTGGCTACCTGTGATGTGAGGATGCAGCATCCAGGCAGCGGCACCGTGAAGGTCAGAAAACTGGGCTGTGAAATGAGAGTGAAGCCGGATACTGAGAAAAACACAACTGTACATTCCCCTGGGGATGGACTAACAGCAAAACACCCACATAGGTCAGGTCTTGTTCGTAGAGATCTCGGCTGCTAGAGTCTGTTTTTGGATGGCTGTACCCTACAGAGAAACTGTTAACAAGTCCTCTTCCACCCCGCCTCCCCCACCCTACCCCCGGTTTATCCGATTGTCCTTCTCAGCGCAAGAGGAGGAGGGCGGCTGTGAGAAACTGACACTAATTTTTCTGACATGAAGCCTGTGATATGTGTAATCCCCTTAGAGCATAGCCGAGGAACCTGTTGTATCCCCACTGACCAGCAAAGGCGGGGGGTGGGGGGGGGTGGACAGGCGCTCGCTCTTTCTCCTTGTCTTTCAGTGTTCCATCGTATCTCTTTCTTGTCTTCCCCCCTCAAGTCTCCTGTCTTCCCGGCGTGGCATTTACATCCTGCCATTAATGCTATGTCATTTGCATTGTTGGGCTCACGCTCATCCTTTGGCTGAATGCTTTGTTTACAGATATTTGTATTCCTGGCTATAAATATCCAAATAAGAGCGTTTATTGGCTTGCAGCAGCTTCTGGAACTGATCCTGGAATGATCGGTTCCAGGAAGTTATGCCTCACCTCCGCATTTTAAAGACGAAACGTAAGTGTTGGCATTTCCTTTTTACCGACCTCGTCCACTCTTTTTGCTTTCTCGCCGTCAGTTCTTGCTCAATCTTAACATTTTAGTCTAAAGTCTTAGTCGTTCCCAGAGCTCGTTCTCTTTCCGTCTTTTCTCAGTTTTTTCTCAAAGACTCTCTTTTCCCGGGGCACTAACAGCTGGTTATAGGTCAGCCTATAAAAGTCACAAGGAAGCCACTTCAGTGAAAGCCCCCAGCCATAAGACACCACCAGGACAGGTGCTGCAGTGCTCACAAGCCTGCAGAAAAACAGAGCCAGTGATCCTAGAACCCGGTGGAGTAGCGAGGCGCTGGATGCACAGGGACAGGGCTTCCCTTCATCCTCAAACTTTAGAAAATGCTCCCTCTTAAGGATCCTGTTTTGTTTTTGGGCCCTAATGGATCCGTTTGGACTAATGGATCTGTTTGAAGCGGAGAGGCTCCAGGACACCAGGAAACACTGAAAATCCATTATGAAATGATAGCCGAAGGCTTTTTGCTTACATTTGGGCTGGTAATGGAGAACATGAATCAATGGTGAGCAGTGGGTAAGAACCAGTCATTTAGATGTAAAACTGCAGAAGCACCCTGGCTCCTAAATCCATTTCAGCTCTGATTATGTTGTGATCAGGTACATCCGGCCAGGCTATTAGACTTAAGTACAATTAGCGATAATGTGAGTGAATGCAAACATGAAAATACCCTTAGTGCAAAGAACAGAGACCAGGTAATTTAGAAAGAATGGTCTGCTTTCTTCTCACACGTCTAACACACATGCACGCGTGCAGGCGTGCACGTAAGGCTGTGTTGCCTCAGCAGTAATTAAGTGCCTTTGTTTCGCCAGCTGTAATCCCACAGACGGAGTAGTGCTGCTGCTGACGCCCAAGATTACCCGAGTAGAGAGAGAGAGGAGAAGAGCTGGGAGGAGATGCACACAGACAAGGGGAGGAGTGGGATAAACTGTTAGTTCCTTCATCTAAGATGTGTAATAAATGCTTTCTGTGCTGATCACGCGTCCAAACCAAAGTATCTTAAGCAACACGGCGTCCACTAATCTTGCTTCAGCTGACACCAGCTGTACATTTCATCAGTCTTTCCTTTGGCTCGCATTGTTTCCTCGCAAGTCATCGCGGTGAGCGCTGCGCATCAGCTGAAAATCACATGCTAGCGTTGTCACTGTGCAGCGACCGATCGGTTAGCTCGAACTGCAGCTCGGCGAGCTTCTGGGAGACGCGGAAGTCTGTGCGAAAAGCGATAATTAGGACTTTGCAAATCTTACACTGAGGCCACGGGGTGAGCATTCGTACTGAATATACGGCATGTGAGGAGAAAGAAAGAGAAGGAGAACTCGAGATTTAATGGCCTTGAACAAAAAACATTAAAAAGCCCGCTACAATCAATTAAGAGGGCGCTCTACAAAGCCAGTCTTCATTAAGTTCTATAGTAATTCTCTATGCTAGTACGCCTAAATTGCCTGTAGGGTATAAACAATATTCCTGTAATAGCCGTGATGCTTGTGCAGGTTATGAAACAACTTTTTGTTCATCTGTCAAAGCGTTTGAAGGATTTCAACAAAGGACCTTTCATGTAGTCGTGCAGTTAAAAAAAAAAAAAAAAAAAAAAAAAAAGGCACAGGCAATTTAAAAGTCCCAGACACTAATTAAGGTTATCGGCCCTCAGGTGGTAACTACCCACGCTGGATGTGCACCTATCGTCGAGGTGACGCTTTTTAGGGAGGTCTGTGGTCAAAGTGCAGCTGGTCGCAGAGGCACCTGCAGAGTCCAGGTCCCCGCTGCTAATCCAGCTGGAGGCTGAAGCCCTGCTTCGGTTAATCTGATCATCTGTGACCTGCTGAGACATGAAACCCACCCTCCAGAGCTCCTCTAATCTGCGCACACACACACACAAGCGTGCATAAACACATGCAGGCACGCGGGCGTGTGGCTGACAGGTACACACATAAACACTTATGCCAGCATGTGCTCGCTCGCATGCATGCAGCACATCTGAAGTGAAGTGAACTGTCTCACTCCCCCACACACACACACACACACACACACACACTTCTACAAATGCACACCCTCAAGAGAGGCTCAGCTTTGACAATGCCACCTCTCAGTCTGTTGATAGGTGAGTCACAGCTAAAAGACTGAGGCATTAGCCTGCTTTTGACAAGCTGTCATTTCCCTATGATGAGGCGATAGATCTTGTCAGCTTTGCACTGCTATGACAGCAATCCTATAGCCGACTGGAACTGCAACTGACCGCGCTTCTGGAGGATTTCATAGAAATAGGTTACATGATATTGACGCCCTAGTTTGAGGAAAAACTGTGCCACAGTCCTATGAGGAAACAGGAAGCCAGTAGGTCCTATTTTAATTTCCTAATTTTACATTTGTTAACAGATACCTCAATTTCAATCGCTCCGCAGCGATCAAAGACGCCACTACTCCGCGGCGTGCTAAAAATAACTCACTCCAAATGCTAATCAGGGAAAATTAAACAAACAATGCGAGAAAATAAAAAAAAACAAAGGCGAGCCTACATCTCCTTTTCCCACTGACACAATCGACCGCGTGTCAGAACGTGTTGAGGAGTTGTGTAAATCCATAAAACAGATAAAGGAGGATAATGAGATGGAAGGGAGAGAGCAGATCTATTCATCAAAGCCTCTTTCTAACACACTCAGCAGATAGGGGCAGAAATGTTGTATGGCTGCTTACTCTCCAGTTTGGAGATTAAAGCTCTGGTTGCTGACAAAAAAGGAAAGAAAAAAGTTGAGAGGTATACGTTCATGATGCGAAGTACAGAGAAACTGAAGAGCCCAGTTATTTAAATAATTCCCGGTTATGAATCTTATCTCGTCTCTGGTCGTATTCGTCTTATTCGCCTGACGTGAGAGGCTGCCTTTTCTCTGAGAATTCATTTACATGTCACAGAATGCTGGCTTCCTCGCGCAGTACCCGCCAAGACATGATGTTTACTTGTACGAACAAACACCAAACGCTGCAAAAACATGAATGGGAAAACGAGCGCACAATGCGGCCGCGGTTTTCAAACAGAGGCTTGTGCAATTTCATTCGGTGATATGCAACCGAAGGGGAATAAGGTGCGGCATTGCCTGGATCGGGGTGTTGTTTGTTGGTTGTGATGATAAGGCCTCTGAGGATGTTCGGCCCCGTGGGCTGAGCAGACTCGAGGCCCGCACGGAGATGATGAAAACACTCCTCAGAAGGATGAGAACACGGAGGTAAAGAGGGCTGAATGACTGTTTATACTTAGAAGTAATAAGTCCCCTTTGGTCATAGAGATGAGATCAATAAACTTGGGTACAGTGACTCAGCGAGCTGTTCTTAAAATCGTGAGATGCGGGTATCGATCTCTCTGTTCGTCCATGTCATCACCCTGCATTTTTCCCGTTTCCTCTCGGGTGAGGTCCGGCTCTGTGGGGCGAATGAGTCAGAACGGAGGCTGACTGAATCTGAGTCAGGGCGAAGGGAACGCAAACAATCTGGGTAACAAAGTCGTTTTTAGAGGCAACGTCTGTTTGCTCATCATCTATGACGTGCCTTTTTGGCAAAAAAACCCCCAAACAAACAACAAAAAAAACAAACGAGGAAAGCAAGAATAAATAACTAGCAGTACTGTATGTGCCTTACACAATTGTTAAACCAAATGTGGTGCCAATTTATGGCCCCCACTGGTACCACTTCTCCTGTCATCCTCCCCTCCCTCCCTCGTTCCCTCACCCGCCATGGGCTCACCCTACTCTGTGACGGTGCGCGCTGCCAATTAGTGTCCTCCACCTGTCGCCGCGGGTCACTGGTGCAGGCATCTGCTGGGTGTGAAATTGGCCATCTCACTTTCGTCCGTGAACTTTGCATGGCCCCCCCTGTCGGCCCGGACGTGCACACTGGCACACATACGTGTGCGCACACAAATGCACGGAGGCGCAGATATTCTGCTATGACCTAAAGTTGACCTTTGTGGTATGGCCACCCTGGTGACGGGGAGGGGGGGGGGGGGGCAAGGGGGAAGGGTGTGATACAAACTAGCTCGGACTGGTTATTAAAAAACCCTCTTACTACTAGAATAGGACACATTACCACGCATGTTTTGGGGTTTATTATATTCTAAAGCGTATTCCTATTTCTGGTCTTCACATCAGCACAGAGACTCAGAAATAAACTTGGGTAGAGCTACGGAATCATTCCCAATAGGAAACTCAGCCAAAGCTGCAAACACCCAAGACCCAAGCAGGAATACAGCAGATGTATGCTTCAATAATAGGCACGTTTTACTGCTGTTGTGAGGTTCATACGGAGCTCTGATGAACAACAGAGGCGTCCATAAAGAACCATTTAGGAACCAGAATCAAATCGGAATTAGCGGAGCGTGCGTCGGTATGAAAACACAGCAACACCCGGCTCTCCCTAACCAGACAGCTGTAAGCCTTTTCATTCGCTAATGCCAAAGAGTCATTTACACCAACTCCGAGACTTTCACCCAAGCAAGCTCTATCAAATTACCCCAATTTGGTGCAGCTACACTCGAGCCTATTAAGCCTGATGTGTCTGAGGAAAGTCAGATTGGCCTTGAATAAATTGCCTACTGTAACCTCGTGGCACTGACTGCAACAGCAGTATTGTTTTTGGGTAATCGGCCAGTTTAGACCAGACGGAGGCACACCTACGTTATTGTGTCGCTCTGATTCAACCCTTCACCTCAATCTAATGAGCGACATGATTGCCTCTTCGTTGCGTGTATAATATGTGCAAATCAGAACTGAAGGTATGTGTGCTTTTAAAAGGTGGCGGTTGGTTTCAACTGCAGCACGGCAGACAGCGTCGGGAGCGATTCGCCTAGAAATCATGGCAGGCTCCGCTCCTGCCTGCGCGGTCCATCACTGCCACCCGTCAAGTCTGAATAAGATATGAGTCAGAGGGAGAAGAGACAAGTTCACACAGGGCGCGCTCCATTGTCACTGCTACATGCTTTTCAGAAAGCAGGCCCGTGTCAGTCACTGTCGGCAGAGTTAATACTCCTCATTTTATTAATGGAGAATAATTCGGAGACTCGCGCGCCGACGTCGAGGCTTTTCAGCGCTCACACATGGGATTGGAGGTGTCATGCTAGGCCTGGTTCGCAGCAGCCTGTTTGACACAGACCAATAGTCATTTAGACAAAAAAAAGTGGAGGGAAGCCATTCTGGTGTAGGGCCCCTAAAGACTGCATTTCTGTTGCCTCATTAGATGGAGCCAATTAAGAAGATCTCTGTCTCATTATAAAGGCTGGCCCCTGGGAGACAGCTGGGCCTGTCTATCTAACTGTTTGTAGCTCCCTAGGTGTGTGTGTGTGTGTGTGTGTGTGCGTGCGTGCGTTTGTGAAAGGGAGAAGGGGGTGGCGGCTGGGTGGGAATAGTGCAGCATCTTAGCACTGTGTCTTTGTAAGTTTGTCCATTTTATAATCAGAGGAGAATTAAAAGGAGCCGGGGACGGCTGAGCAACGATTAATTTCTGTGTTTAATATGGGCCGCGGCAAACGCCATATGCTCCAGTATACTGGCAATACAGAGGACATACTGTGGCTGGCGCAGTGGTAAGCATCTCTGGCCTTTCCGGGGAAAAGACAGGCAGAGGTTACTGATTTCTCGAGCATGATATACGTTCTTAAATGAAATCATCTCAGGCTGAACACAAAGCAGACAAATAAATGCTACTCAGGAGGAATTAGATCACGCCAACCTGAGTCTGCCTCTGATGAGTGATGATGAAACTGCGTATCAATAATTAATGAGGCCGATACTAAAGGTCAAGCGCGCAGCAAGCCTCCCGCCTCGCTCGCCACAGATCTGCCTTTCGGCTTTACTGCAGAGGTGCTCGCGGCGGCATCGACTACTGCAGCAGTAAGGGCGTTTGAGTCCAGCTGGCTTTGAAATCGCCAAATGTGAGGATGGCATTGATTCTGCAGCGCTGATTTAAAGTCGCTGTTTTGTGTGTGTGTTTTTTGTTTTTTTTTCCATGCAGGGAGAAAAGAAAATGCAGAGAATCGAGTACTTTATCAGCACTGTGGGCAGCAGAGAGAGATGGAAAAAGTGGATGACTCAGAGGGAGTGGGTGGATTGAGACCAGGTGAGACACTGGTACAGCAGATGGGCCGATTTTCAGCGCTGAGTCTCTCCATCATGTTGCAGGCGGCTCGCTGGGTGACGAACACCTACTACTCAATCTGACATGGCCAACGGTAGTGCCATACATTCTCTGTTTTATAGAGAAGATGTGATGGAGTTCAAGCTCTAGGACACCAAGCGGAACGGCGTAGACAGCATGCAGATTGCCCTGTATAGCATATACAGCCTGATAGCGCTGTAGAACTGCTGTCTCCGAGCTATGCAGTGAATACAAAGGCCTGATGATAAACCTGCGATTTGACTTAAATGGCATGATTCACTTTGACATTACTGTTGTTAGCAGTACTGTTAGCCCCCACTACCTGGAATATATCTGGAATATTCTCGCTTGATATTAGACACAAAACTGCCTTCACATGTAGCACCACCCAGCTACTCTCGGTTTATTTTTAGCTTGGCAGCCCACATTAAAGGGCAGAAGTGTTCACCAAAATTCCTGTTGCTGGAGGACAGGATTTGCTACCAAATGTTTTTACAGCAAGGAAAAACAAAACTATTATGGCTGCACTGCATTTAGCTAATTCGCTGCGAATACTCTAAAAATAGCAGTGGCTACAGTTTGCTTCGTCCGACGCCGCAGCTGGACCCGGAGGCCGACGGGGGAAACGTGGGGATCGCGGCAGACGCTATCTCTCCCGTCTCTCACACAAACACACACACAGATGTGGGTCAGCGCTGTGGCCCAATTAAAATGCCAACGTGAACCCTACTGTATCGACTTCTCCGATCAACAGCGGCACAGTGCGATGCCGTAAGTGTGTTTAACACCAGTGACCTTTGTAAATATTTATCCCATTTAAAATTAATTACATCAACTGACAAAACAAACAAAGGTTACACCACGGGGAGAGATAAAAATGAAAAGATGGAGTGAAATAGTAATAACACAGAAGGCCGCGGTGGATTTAGGCTTTAGTCTAAATTTAGTTTTGCGTGTTGATGTAATGAGCATATGAACTGTGAATGTGACAATGCTGATAGATAGAAATCAGATGGTAAACATGACTGAATGACTGTCTAGACCTGGGTCACAGGACTTGAACAGTGAGCTGATCTCACTTCCTCCTCTCAACCACTTATCTCTTCCTGTCTTGGGACATTTTTCAGATCATCTGGGGTGTGGGGTGGAGGGGGTGAAATCACACGGATCAAATGAAATTTGGCACGGTTTGCACTGGGAGGACAGCGAGTGCGTGCGCATGTGTCTGCGTACGAGGAGGCCTGTTCGAGGAACGGTAGCGGCGGGGGTCTCCTAGGGGCTCATCAAAGCATGCCGCGTCCACTGCAGCCCCACGTTAAGCTCAAGTCAGTGCCTCATTGTGTCTGTGTGAATGACCCTGGGGGAACACCAGCTCCTGCTGCGCCGCATGCATTCCCCTCCACATGTTTGCTCTGCCCAGGGTGTGGCCCAGTTCGAGAGGATTACGCCGAGGAATGCAGCCGAGCCCATCTTTTAAAACAAGGGAGGAGAGGGGGGCTGAGGCCATGGGCATAAAGTTCATGTTCACTGAAGCTTCCTAAAGATCCGAAAAAATGCAAATGCAATAAGCCCAGAGGGAGGAAGTTACAGTCAGATTGACTAAACTAAAAAAAACAAAAACCCCATCGGTATCCGTTAGCATTCAAGTTTCTCTGTCTGGTTTCTGTCTGGACTGGTGGCTATGAAGTAAAAGATTAGCTCGAGGTCGCAGACGCTGAATCTTAATAACAATCTTTGATAATTATATTAACATTGTTGCTCTGGTTCCCTGCCTGGCTAAACCTGTCACTTTCTCCGGCCTTCATTTCTTCACCACTGTGGTTCATTTACTTCTCCCCTTCCGCTCCTTTATCCTCTTAGCCATTCAAATATTAACACCTTCCCTCCTTGCCGCGTTCCCTCACTTCTTTATTTACGGGTTTCAGGCATCCCACGCCCCCGAAAAACACTTGTGCTCTTTTGAAACCCAGTCCGGATTAAGATGTTCTTACCAAGTGAGGGAAACCAGGGCAGCTCACCCTCAGGGGGACTGCGGCGAGTCGGTGACACGAATGAGAAAACGGTCCACACACCTGAAAGTAGCTTCTATTGTTTCTCCTGCTTCACCACTTTCTTCCTGAAAACCGCAACTTGATGAAACACGATAGCGCCAGGATGCACCAGACTATCCCCCGCCCCTCAGACTGTTGAAGCTCAGTCAGGCGTGGAGGTCACCTGGTAGAATCTGACTGTTAACAAAGAAAATCTTAACAGACCTTGTTATCGGCCATCGGATCTGCCCTGAAAATACTTGGAGGCCTGGTATGTGCGTGTCGAATGCTTTATCTGCAGTATGGAAAAAACGGCTATTTGAATGTCAATCTCACCATGCGCTGCTTATTTTTAGCCCTATTTTCTGCTTTATTTAAAATCTGCCTACGTGTGTTGTGTCACATTTGTGCACTGACAAGCAGTCGAAAAACATAAATTGAGACAAACGCTCTGGACAATCGTTACTGCGGGGGGGGGGGGGACATACAACCCCGTCGGCGCGGCCAGAGACAGCTCTTTATGGAGAGAACTGGAAGTAAGCATAAACAAAAGGCTACTGTCAGAGGCACGGCCAGTGTGACACCATCACATGACTGGTGTGATTGCATTTCCCCCATTAACGTAGGTAGTCATTCTCCCATCCCTGCCAAAGCTGTGTCATGGTTTCCATGGTTAAAGGGCAAAAAGTAAAGGCCTGAAGGAAATGGCTTCAACCACGACACATCATTTTAACACAACTGGAGGCGCAGCGCTGCCTGTATTGATTATCCATCACCCTCTGCAGTGACTGATGCTTAAGTTGCAAGGGAGGAGTGCTCAGTCCTGGTATCAATGATATTTCAATTTCTCTCCATGGAAGGGATTCAGACTTTCAGAGCTGCGGCTGCTTGATCAAAGGTTTCTGTGCAGCTGCTGTTTCAGTCGGGAGGCGTCAGCTCTCACGCAGCCCTGGTGTGTTTGTCGAGCTATGTTGCTATAGTTCCACAACCATATGGCCTAACGTGTAGTCTGTTTGATTAACTAATGGCAATACGTCTTTACATTGTTTAGACCGATGTCGCTGTGCTGTTTAGGTATCTAATTTCCCACCGCAGCCAAATTTGCATGACAGGTCTGGAGGGAAATGAATGATACCTGGTATAAACTGTTTTTTTTTTTTAGTTTGGCTCACATCCCATCTGCTAACATGACAGGGGTGCTTTTTCTAACCCATATAGCATCCAGTCACCGCGGGGCGATCAACATTTTCTGGCATCGTGTTTGGGAATCTGTCATGTCGTCCGTCTTTATATACGCCCTGTCTACCAACCAAATATTAATACAGCTTTAGCTGGACAAAGATGAAGCAGCTTGTGCTATTCTGAGAGATGACAAATGTGGCATAGAGAGACTATTTCTAAAGCCCACAGCGTGGAGAAGGACCACAAAAAATAATCCCCCAGACATTACACTATAGAAATGCTGAGAGCAGCGTAGTCAAGTCGGGACACTGCAAGCTTTATGACTGAGATTCCGGGAGCGAACCTGGGAGGGATGATTCCTCACCATCCACTGGCCTATGCAAAGCTGACAGAAAATGGAGAACCATTTTTCTTTTGGTCGCTGAGTCGTTCCTCTGCTCCGCATGAACGGAACATGTGTAAGTGGCTGCCGTCGGGCTGCTCCCAAACCCCCACTACACTTGTCTTTCTCCCAGGAGTGTGTCAGCCTCTGCTCATGGTGTGTCTGCTGACTCCACTGCCTGATCGGACATCTGAAAAGCCTGGTTGTTCTCCAGGTTAACAGGGATGGATGCACAGGAGAAGCACCACAGCAGTGTCACACAGATTTATTAAAATGAAAAGTTAAACGTTCTGTTGCAGAAGAACATTTTTTAAATGTGCCGCAGCTCAGACAAACTTTTGGAGCTCTGGATCACGATTAGTAATCATCTAGAATAAAACTCAGAGCAAAGACAAGAAACAAGTTCTTCTGTTTTGACAAATCTGAGATCTGGTTATAGGTGAGTTCAACGCGACGGAGGCATTTTTACTGCAGGAGTGTTTTTACCAGCTCAGTGTGAAAACAACAACCAGAACAGTCAAATTCTCCACTGAACTGGCATGCTTGCCTACCGCAGCCTGACAATTGCAACAACAGAGTTACACCTCCCACTCTACTCCTCTGCTGAGCTGTACCTTTCACGTGTTTGTGAAAAGGACCCTTCTGATCATTGGCCAAGTCACGCCTGGCAGCACACCGCCCTGGCATGATAACCCTATTGGATGAGGAGACCCAGGAAGATGATACGGGCGTAATGGGGTGGAAATCAGCCTGCCGTGGAGCGAAACGCATTTCCTAATGCATAATAAAGCATTCATTCTCTTAGCTGTCACGAGGAAAGTCTTTGTGAGAGAGGAGGCGAGTTGGAGTTAAAAGTACAGAGAATCCTGTATTCTCGTTCTGTCACTGGGTTGGATGGTGAAAAGAGAAGGAGAGCGGCAGTGAGAGAGAGGCTGCAATTAGAGACATATCCCTCTCTACATACATTTATCAATTTAGCTGCATTAGGCTTTTAGCTGATGGGTTTTTCCCAGAGAGCCTAAAATGACAGCAGCAAAATTCCTAGATTACCGACGTTAGAAGCAGCGGTCACAGCCATGAAACCCAATAACCGATATGCCTGTGTTCCTGGGATGCTGTTGTGTGTGACGCGCAGGATAGTAAAACAAAAATGAGCCTTTTACACGAGGACCTGATGGATTATAACAAGTCATCCACACCAAGAATTAGCTGGATGGAGTCTGTGGCTCAACAGATGATGCTGGCAACAGCTGTGAGGTTGCCATGGTGACGCTATGGAGGCTTGCAAAGACCTCCTTCTCGAGTCCTTCAGAGGAGTGTCAGAACACCTTGTGTCATACAAGAAAGCTGACCCTTTTGCCCACTGAGGTCAAGCATCCCTTGCAGAGATACATGGGAGTCTGATGAAAAGCATGGAGCAGACCTACAGCCCACATCCCCAGTAATGACAGGAGCAGCCATATAGAGGCTTTTGAGCGTAATGATGAGAGCATACCTTATAGTGAGACACCTTGTGCCATCATGTTATCAGAGAACGGGGGTTACAGCAGAAGTAACCTCAAGTTCTTTTCGGTTTGAAAGCTGCCTGTGAGAGACATCTTGCGTGCACACTGCATGTATAGGCTTTCCTTTCATTCTGCACATTAAGGTACAGACGATGCATGGATTGCCAGTGGTTTGCTTCAAAGCCACCATTTGTAAAAGACTACTGAGAATAGTTTAAATGAAGGTGGCACTAGAATGAGGCTGAGCGCTCCAGTCATTTAGTTTCCTCAGTCAGGGTTGACTGGCTGGAGTTTTCGGGAGCAGCCGAATCATGTCATGTGCACAGGATCCATGTCGGGCCTTCGCTTGCATGGTGCAACAACAAATCGATCCCGATTGGCTGTCAGCTGTTTGCTCATTAAACCATAACGGCAAGACGGCTCGCAGAATCTGGCAGCTGGGAAGGAGTGTCACTCAATGACCGACTGCGCGCAGTAACTCAGCGAGCCTTAGCACGATTGAGGCCGAGAAAGCAGCTGATAGCATCATAAAGCCAGCTTGTTTTCATAGAGTCAAATAAATAATTGACACAAGCAACTTGTAATGTAGAGGGCTTTTACACACTCCAAAGATCTTGATCTTGATGTATTTCAAGCATGGAAAGCTTCCAACATCACTTCTAAAGTTCAGGTGCAGGATATTCCACCGCATCAGAATTAGGACCTGCCCTTTGCCTGGTGTGAATCTTCTCTCTCTTTTGTCGCTGACCTTGCACACAACCTTGAAAAATGTGCCATACGCTCTCCACACTCTACACTGCTGCATATATATAAAACGCAGCTACAGTTCACACCTCCAAAAAAAAAAAAAAAAAAAGACAAACACCTCGTAGTTCCAGTGTTCTGCTCTAGTTTCTTTGGCTATTCATCATTGTCACAGCTGTTTTTTGTTGTTTTTTTTTTTTTTTCCTGCACAGCTTGAAAATATTGGGTTACTCTCGGATGCAGTCGTCTTATTTGCGGCGTGTGGGGGCTTGTGCAAAAGCGAACTTGTTGTAATTGGGGAGACTTTTAAAGCGCCTGGTGTTAGGCTATTTTGCCACCATGAAAAACTAAAAAGCGTATTGAACGTAACAAATATAATACGGAGCGGCTTTCGTGCATCTGGTGCAACAAGTGCTGTAAATACAGTAAATCCAGTATTTAACATTAGGATTTTGGTGTCACTGTGAAAACCCAATACCTTCCTGCATCCGTGCGAGCCAAACATTACAAAACCAGCTCAGGCTGTTTATGTTGGTTGTGTGTGACAGCTGACATGCACCCAGGAATAGATCCCCTGGAATGACTTGAAGCGATCAGATGTTCGCTCACAAGTATAAATGACGGACAGGCCGTGGTAACATTAGAGGAACTTACCATACAAAACAGCACACACACACACACACACACACACACACACCTGTGGTGACAGTGAACATGACAACAGACCTCTCTGGCCTTTAGCTTCATAGGTCAGGCTGGTCCGCTAACTGCAGCACAGCATGGAGACCTGACACACATGCTAATTCGGGCAGACAACCTACACCCACCGACCATTAGGAAGCACAAAGCTGTAACGTTTTACGTCAGATGCTATACTGGTAATGCAGATATGTAATCCAATTACTTATATTGGCCCTGCATCATTTGACAGTTCCATGTGGCTGTGTAAAGAGAAATAAGTCATGGAGTAGAAACCAGGAGGATTTCTGCTGTGTTGCCTGTATGCCAGGCATTGGTGACAACATTAGCCTCTTGAAGAGGTCAAAATAGGCACAGATCTATCTAGTTGCTAATACCATGGGGGGTGGAGTATAGGATAAAATGGGAGGATAGTGTAAAATTCAGAAAAACGTTTTAACGTCCTTACCTTTAACGAGTCAAAACAGGCGATCACCCTCCCGTTCTCCACCTGGCAGCTTTTGGGTGGGTGGGCAAATTTGCATTCCTCATCGCTGCGTGAACAGGTCCCTCTCTGAAACTGCCGGCACACTTCCAGGGTCAGCCATTTTGTGTCCCGTATCGAGGCGATGTTTAGAGCCATGTCAGCAGCGCTGGCTGTGGAGCTGGGGTGGAGCGGAGCCACTTGGTTTAAGGAGGAGGCTATCCTCTGAGGAGTTCTTTCACAGAGTTCCAGTAAAAATTTAAAAAAAAATGAAACAGGCAACAGCTAAAACTGATGGGACATGCAGCTATAAGTGATCTGCTTCAGGTCAGTGGATGCAGTTGGTCCTCGTGGACAGGAAAGTGAAGGTAATGGACTGGCAAAGTCTCTGTGACCGGAGCATGGGACTGCGCTGCTGTTTTGGAGTTTGTCAGTCAAACAGCTAATTGTTCATCAATCAGTAAGTCTCAGGTGCGGACCTCTGACAAGGCAGAGGGGGCATGCTCGGAGCCAAGCTCTACTGGTTCTATCAATGTCCTCAAAACGTCCTTTGTATGAGTGATGATATCTGTTCAAGGGTGGATGTCGGGGAACAAGCGTGGTGCTATTTTGAGGTGCAGTGGCACAACACAAAGTTTCTGTTTTCTAAAAGTCTCCGGACCTACTCTAGCTGAGCTTTGGCACCTTGGCCAGCCTTGTAGTAGCTCCAGCACTTCGACTGTTCTTCACACTGAGCACAGGTAAGGACAAATCAAAAGGTCAGGGGTGCTAGCGGCTGAGCTAAGTCCGGTCGCGACCGCAGAGGGAGGAATCTGGAGCTCCTCGGAAACGCCCTGGGATCTTCAAGTAGGGCTGTCGTCTCACAAGGCACTTTCTGTCAGTGATCTGTAATGGAGAAGAGAAAGAGATAGGCAGAAAGAGAGAGAGAGAGAGACGCAAAACAAGCAGAGTGAGGTTATTTTCAGAGTGAGGAAATAGCTTGCTAAATATGATGGGCGACTATTTATCTAATAGGCTCCAACGGGCGTTAACAGTGTTTGTGTATGCATGTCAATCTGAATTTGTGTGCACACTGCCCCAGAAGGGTGCTAGCTCTAAAGGGTACGGGGTTGATGAACCAGAGAAAAGGCAGTTGCGAGGTTATTCAGAAGCCACTTGAGTTTAAGTCCCCAATCACTGCTGCGTGCCATTCAACGGGGCGACTGCAAGCCCACTGGCTCTCCAACATATTGCATACAAAGCAGTGAATGGCAAAAGCCTCTGTGCTATGAGACAGTGGACAAGAGCATCGAGTCAGAGCAGAGACAGAAAAAAGCCCCAGGGTTCAACCCGCCCAGTAGAGCCATGCACGGCGGGATGGTGCAGCCAATAGAAAACCGCGCAGCGCAGCACTATTCCGGGCAGCCATCCAGCAGCCGCAGAGGGACCGAGACAGATGCATATGCCAGTGCCAGACACGATTATGACGCTGCCCAGTGTCCTGCAATATTCACCGGTCTCCCACCGTCCAAATTAGATACCAGCTCATTGACAGCGGCCTGTCGATTTACATTCATGGGGGAGGTGTGTGCATATGTATGTGCTCCCTGCCTGCTACTCTAAAGGCACTGGTGTCCGTGTCTGTTTGTTGTCTGAGCAAAGAGGGGGGGCACAGTTGGTAGAGCAACAATCTGAGGAAGTGACCTTTAGCTTGAACGTACAAAATCCATTACTAAAGCTACTGCGCAGGGAGCTCTGTTCTTGGCACATCTGGAAATGTTTTTCTGCTAACTGGGGGTGGGGAAAGGGGGCCGAGGACACCAGACTGGAGCAGGAGAGGGAGAAGAGCTGTAAAAACTTACAACTCTGCTTAAAAGATTCCCCCCTTTACTGTTCGAAACATATAAAATTATCAACGGAAAACAGACAGGAGGAGGAGCAAACGCCAAGAGAACTTAAAAAACCGCGAGAGCAGTATCCTGAAACACCTCTAAAGGCATATGACAAGCTCCACTTGGTGTTAATGAAGGCAAGTTGAGACTTGTATTCAAACCATCCCTGCTACTGTTAAGGGAAGAAGAAATCCCTTCACAGATTCCCTTAGACGGTTGTCATACACTTGTACAGTCCTCCAGGTCTTGTCCTGATCATAATGAATGGCCTTTTTCTTGGCCACAAAGACAGGTGGATTTTCAGAAGACAACAAGCAACACAAAGATGCTTCCCCTCAACATCTCCCACCAGCAAGGTTCTCATCCGAGCCTATGAATCCAGACCATTGTCTCCCTAATCATATTGTCCCACTTTAGTGCTGATCATGGGAAATGAGATGAGAAGCCTCCTTGCCCGATCGTACTGACGCCCAAGCGCCACTCTCCAAGGCAGGATTTAATTTCACACCATCTCCCCGGGGGAGAGCCAATCGCTGCAGAAGAGAAAGTCAGGTAAGAATCATGTCAGATCTGACCTTTAACAATTAATCCCTTCATATTTTTAGAAGCCATAAGAAGTCTGTGATCAAGCTAACCTACTTTGTCAGGGTGTGTGAAGGGACGATGGTGCCATTTCTCTGTGAAATGACTTGGCCTCAAATGATGGAGTAAGTTGTGCTAAAATGATTGGGGAAAAAGCCGACTTTAACAAGCCTGCGAGCTTTCAATTAAGGAAGCATGTGGACGGTGCGGATAAGGGTTGGTTGGGGTCATACGATAAGCTCACGTGGGACTCAACAATCAACATTCAAACAATGTTTGTCGTGAAAGACATTCAAAACAAATGATGAAGACTACGGATAAAACAAAACCCTCATGCGGGCGATGGTACGATAAAAATCATGCAGGAACACGACCACATATCTGTTCCCATACCGCACCGCTGTACGTTTGTGTGGTATGTCGGTATATCTGTTTGTTCCTCGTTATTAAGGGCACTGTTATGTTCATGACAGCTGATTTAAAAGAAAAGCAATCACTTCCAATCAATTCCATCTTTCATCCAGTTATTAAAGTATAAACACAAACGTTTCCTAGATGAGAAGTCTTCAGCTTCTCCTGCTGTTATAGCGTGTTTGCTAATGCTAGTCTCTCTTCGACAAAGACTACTGAGCCCTCTTATATTCTTGAAACACACCAAAGCCCCTGCTGGAAAGCAAACTGTTATCCTGGGGGGGGGGGGACTGTTACCTCAGCCGTATAACAACCCACCAATTTACCTACTTGAGTACGGGGACTCAGAAACACAGGGGAAGAAAATTGCTTTGGAAAACTCTGCTGAGGTTGGAGGCAGTGCACGCTGTTTTGGTTTTGTCTGGTTTGATGTGTCCTTGGACAGTGAGCCCCTGGCTTGGCTTAAGCTAGCTTAGCTTCTGCTAGTACAGTACAGCCATAGTGCACGCAGCCTGGCTTAGTTTACGCTGAGCTTAGCGGTTGAGCTCCAAGCACAACACTATTGATATAAAGGGAGGGTAAGACACATGGTCAGCAGGTACAAAGGGACGCAGCATCCAATATTTTAACCTCAGCGACTGATCTTGACTGACCCACGCTCTATTTTTGGAGTTCTTTCTAATAAAAAAATGTGAAAATTAGCATTCAACAGAAAGATATTCATCTCTGACAACACAACACGGAATTTCAGTGCTTCAAGGGGAAATGAAAATGGATAAAACTGTGGTTAGATGATAATATGGCTGTTCACTTTGAATCTTTAATCCTGACGCTGTCACCCTACAGTACATGTTTTTGGCTCTACAGGACCACATTTTAAAGAAAACCTACAAAGCAACATCCTGCACATCAGTGAGTGTCCTGTTTATCTTGGTTCCTGAGTTCCTGTAAGAAGGCTTTGTCCTCTCTGTGTCCTCAGTACAAACAGTGGACAGACAGGGTGACCTGATAAAGCGGGGCAGAGATGTGAAGAAAAGCACCACAGTACTAGACTTTATGGATTACTGACGCTTACTAAGGCCAGCTGGCAGGGGCATTATCTTGGTCAGTCTGCTTAATTGAATGAGAGTCAGCGGGACTGGGGCGTCTCGAGTGAAAGTCATTGGCTTGACCTCTGAATACCACGTATGTAACCCATTAGTCTGGTATCTGTGCGCTCTGACTGTGCGGTGCAGTTTATCTTAGCTGCTTGTATTTGTTCAGCAGAGACGATAAGCTACCTGGTTTCCATTGGTTGTAAGCCTTGTGACAACGTTTACCGTGGCATCAGGCAGATGTTGCCAGCAAAATAAAGTTGAAATATAAATGACTGTGAGAGAGAGGCACATGAGCAGGGTACCTGAGTGGCTGCATTTCCATTTATTACCATTTTATGCTGGCAAACCTCCGTTGTATGGTCATTTGCATGGCCAAGAGGAACAAGTGGTCAATGTTTTTCAAGGCTGTGGAGAGAGGGCCTCATTGTCGAGGGGGGAAATAGGAAAATGTTCCGTTTCCAGTGAGTAATGGAAAACGAGTGAGCCTTATAGTACAGGTTTATCAACATGTCCTCTATCCGTGACAAACCTAACCGGGCTCTCTGTGTGACATCACCGGTCTGTAGGCTCGCAAAATGTTCCTATGCATCTTCCAGAGACGATCAGAGCAGGGCTATACCCCGCAGCCTAATTCCTATTTAATACTATGGATGCTATGATGCTTATGAAATTGTCTTTGGCATAAGCTACAGCTCCTTGAGTTCAATATCATCAAGTACCATTAGCGATAAGGACGGGTGAGTGAGCTCAGCAGAGGCTATACCAGGACTAAGCTACTGTTCAGAGGCAACACAAGAAGCATTTCACAGAGTCAGCAGATAGGTGTGCCCCATATCATAATAGCCTTAGCTAAACCACAGTGACCCGGTTGGCCCTGCTCATGATATGGGACTGGGCTCTCGTCTCCTGATCGGTGGCCTGTTTCGTAACAGGACAGATAAGGCATCTTTCCCTCAGTTAGCCAGTTTTTAGAAGCACATCAACAGACAGTGTGAATCTGGGACTGATAGCAACCCCTGCACTCAGTAATGGACTTGTTTACTGCTTAGCCACAGGACTCAGGAAAGTCATCAGCTAATTACAGTATAGTTGGCAGCCAGAGGTGAAAAGTGCTGTTGAGATAAACATGATGAGTAACAGGATACCCAGACTTACTCAATCCAAAAGTCTGAAGTGAAATGATAGAAGCTCCTGCAGCTGATTTTGATAAGTTTCACTGACACGCTAAAGTCTAAAATCAAGTATAGAAAACACTAGATTAGATTAAAACTGTTTCATTAAAATATTAAGAAAAATGCATCAAATGAAAGGAAATCTTAAGCCTTCAAATTACAGCACTTGAAAACATGAGAGGCTGAATGATTCAGCAAACTCACCCTTGTGTCACAGAGCAATCAGACTCCCTCTTTCATGCAGAAGATGTCTGAAAAACCTACCAGCTCCTAAATCCTTTTAATACCAACTCGAGGTGCAATTTGCATGAGAGTCAATACAGAGAAAGGAGATTTCTGGCTGACAGGGTCTTGCAGTGAGGACTTGGTGCTTGTCTGAGACTTATCCCATTATTTTCTCAACAGGAAGGGCTGGACTGATGTTCCATTTTAGAAAACACCCACTTCCCCTTGATCCACGGCCAGACGTATGACACCACCCTGGCCTTTTCCATGCAGGCGGTGATGTCCACTACTTGACCGCACCAGACCCAGCGTCTAGCGCACGGCTAAATCTAGAAAGACAGCGGAAAGCTGGGGACACGTCAACCATGCCCCATCTAACTCAAAAGGTTAATTATGATGTGGGCCTTATTAGAACTGTGAAGTTCCAGCTTATTCAGGCCATCAGCTATTTGTGTCCACACACATAAAGTTAGGACCCAATGTTTGCCTTTGCCCTTGTTATTTGGAAAATATGCACGCCAAGAGTTACGAGGAAAAACTTTGTGAGTGCTGCACAAAGCAAGCAGTGACGGGGCGGAAGCCGCACAACACTACGAGTTTTTTCTCTAGAGAGTGAAAAATACGTATCCCATGTGGCAAAAAAAAAAAGCTCCTGACATTTGCACTGAGGAAGGGACAAGTCAACTGCTGTGATAATAATGCCTCTCCCTCAGGAGTCGAAAGAGAAAGTCCATTTCGGTGCTGGAAACTGCAATAAAGGTAGTTACTGCGTGGCTGCAACTCCCAGTGCTCCCGTGCATTTATCTCACGCTCTCTCTGTATTTTCTTGCCCTTTCTTCCCTCGTTTTCACCCTCACACTCTTTCTCTCGCACAGATAAAACATTCCCTCACCTCCCTCCCCACCCAGACTGGTATGCAGCACACTGCAGCAAAACTCCTGAAAAAATCTTTAAAAAAAAAGAAAGAAAGAAAAGAAAAGCCAGCCAATATGACGGTTCTTTCCCACCTCGTTTCACTGCGTCCCGTGGCTCTGCTGTGTGCCTCTATCTGTCTGCTGTCCCGAGCATAGGAGGCTGCCGGTGCTTCTGTGACACGGAGCTACAGTACAGGACAGCTCTCCCTTCAGCCTCAGCGACTGGAGTTAATGACCATGTGAACTGTTGTCATTCCTCGCGAGCTGCCGAGTGCTGCAGCCGGAGGTCCATGCCTAGACAGGGATTTTCTCTCGATGTCTCTCTCTCTCTCTCTCTCTCAGCCACGGAGCAAGCGAGCGAGGCAGGCAGGCAGGCAGGCAGGAAGCAGAAGAGTGTCTACTCCAACTATCTGGCTGAAACACTTCCAGCCAACCCCCCCACACACACCCCTAAAGCCAGCCCCTTCCTGCCCACCAGCCTGTGGCAAAGCCCTGCCTCTTAACAGCTCCAGCCAATAGAAGCACAGCTCCTCTGAATCGCAGCTTCTCTATTGGAAGACAGCAGTCTAAGTGATGGGGCGAAAACTGTGCTTACAGTAACAACCTCTGAATGCTGATCTTAAAAGGTATTTCCCCAATTTCATGGACTGCTCAACTAGCTATCATATTACTTATCCTTTATTTACCTCCCTCTTGGCAAACTTGATTACATTCACATTGAAATCTGCCCCAACTGAAGTGTTTTATCACAGAAAACAAACTCAAGAACATGAAGTCTAGACTTATTTCTCATATAACAAAGCAATACAAGCATGCGGTGAACGAAGAGTTGCTGCAGTCACATAATGAAGATCAGCCGTGTCCTTGTCTCTGCTCTATCATCACGTTTAACACCATCCCCCCAGGAAACAAGAGCACTGCACCTACTCCCCCTCCCGACTCCCCTCTTCCTCCTCTCAGCATCCATCCTCTAAACTCATCTACACCACCATCCTGACGCTCCTCTCCTCCCCTTCTCTTACGCATCTCTTTTCCTCATCCCTCACCTGTGCGTCCCTGTTTCTCACAGCTATCTTTCGAGCTCTATTTCAATCTAATTCCTTAGTTTGCTGGACTGGAAAATTGCACGGTAGTGAACATTTCTGTTATTGTTATTGCATCAGAATTTGCTTGAAAAAAAAAAAAATAAAAAAGATTGGTGGAGACTGGGATTTGAAAGCCCTGGCCCGTCTCCTCCCCCGCCCGTCCTCTCCCCTCCACCCGGCTGATGACATGCTGGTTGGCATCATATGAGCCGTGAAACCGGAGCGTCACAGAACTGATGAGTCAGAGATCCAGCTTCATGACTTTTCGATCCAGATTCAATAGAACAGCTGTACCGTCTGTCTCTCTGTGTCTCTGTCTCTCCCTGTGTGTGTGTCTCTCTCTCACTGCCTCTGTCTCATACAAAGGTTGTGAATGACGCGGCAGCCTGGGTGTTTCGTTGACATCAATGAGGCTAAACATGCTTTACAGTTCCATGATAAACAAACCTATTTACTGCCTGATTATGCTTTAATAGCTCTATTTAATCTGATGCTCCACAGCCAATAGATTTGTCAAATGGTTTTGGGGAGGGTGAGGGGTTGGGGGGGGATTAATCTCCCCAGCATAAAAAATTGTCAACCTCAGCAAATGACACAGAACACTGACGTCATCTTCGGCATTAGGGCACCTGTAATCAAATAACACAGACAAGCGCTCAGCCATTGCATGAAGCATGAAGAGGGAGGCGGGGGGATGTCAGCCTTTGTCAAAAGCAAAAAGTGTCACCTTACACCTTCCGCGGATGGAGTCTCACGATGCTATATCATACACAGATGCAGCAGATTTGTAGAGCAGGATTGCTGCTGGATGTCAGCGACTGTACATTTCTGCCGGAGAAAACTTGACTAGTGCATCCAGCAGCAAATAAACAATTCACAACGTTAAGATGTTATGATTCATCCAGAATGGTAGTCGTACAGGCCAGCCTGCTGCACCATTACAGATAGATGAAGCTTATCAATTTCTCATTTGGCTGCAACCGACTTCTCAATAACCACATTACTGAATAACTGCCAATAACTGTATAACAAGCCCTGCTTGTAGCTAATTTCCACCGGCAGACCTCAGATAGCCTACCTCCTAAATAGATTTGTCCGACAGGAAAACAAACAAAAGCCTGGCAGACAAACAAGCTGAACCACTTCCTTCCCACATGGTATCCCCTCCCCTCTTATTATCCCTGTCCTGTTTGACCCCAAACAGCTTGGCTCCCTTTGCACACAACCAGATTCTGTGGCCCAAAGCAGCTTCCCCTTCTAATACAAAAGGAGTATTCTGAAACAATGGCTAATTACAGCAAAATGAAGATTGATGGGTTAAAACGGTGTTTGAAAACGGGTCCCAGGACAGAATACTGCATTCTGTGTTATTACTACTGGTTTACACTGTGGAGGAAAAAAGAGGGCTCTGAAATAGGGCAGCGAAGACAGATCAATGAAAAGGCAGCTGTCTTTTTCTATTATTAGCTGTAATCAAATATCAAGCGGCAGAGAGTTTGTGCTTCCTTCCGCTTGAGACCCATTCTGGTAAGTCTGTCACACACCAAGTCCACATGATGATGGAGAATAAACAACTGTCTAATGGATGCATAGGCAAGCAGTCAACCAGTGTGCTTTGGAGCACGTTCAAGGTTGGCAATCGTGTTTAGGAATAAAGATTAAGGAAAATCAACCAGGAAGTACTGATTTCACTACCAGCTTAGTATCTAACATTGTTTTTCTGTGGGTTGATCTGATTCTAATTTGATTCTCCATAATCATTATAAAAAGCTCATTTCCTAGCCATCACGGTGGTGTTAGATTGCTTTGCTTTTACCGTCACGTCTACCAATATATCCCATACTAATGGTGAGCCAAAGACAGCTCATTTGATCTTAATGTCTACACCGTGGTTCCACTGCTGCTCCTCTATTCTGAGACACCACATTGCATTTTTCAGAAGAACCAATTACTGTACAGCACGTCTGATCACAACTTATTAACCTTACCCAGGTGTAGGGCCACTGTAGATTAGAATGTGCCGCCACTTATGTCTCATTAGGACTGCTTTATTTTTCCTTGTACACTGGTCCATTAATCAACTTGCCATTACAATTATGGCATATCTACATTTGTGGTTGAGAAAGCAATACCATGCGAAAGTTACTTTGTGCACATTTGAATATGGGTGCAACTTGTGACAATGAGAACAACGCTATTGCTTTTTACTGGTGACTATCTATCAGACATGGAATCAATAATAAATGAGTTATGATCAAACCTATCCTCGGGTGATTTCATTATGGTCATTAGCTACTTCACTAATAGCAAACAGCCTATCCCAGAAAGCATTACAGTGAATCGTGCAGGAGAGACATACAGGGACCGGTAGGACATAATGCATGCTGATGTGATCGTTGTTTTTATGGGGCTGCTTTCACTTGTTGTCATTAGCTATCTGGGCAATGGTTATAAGCTAGCATAGCAATACAGACATCAACGCATGGTTATGATGGTGGGGCAGCATCTGTAGGACTATTTTCAGCCACCCCTTCTGCCCAAAGAGCCGCTACATTCACAATGACGCCGTAACAAGTGCGTAACGCCGGAGAGACGACAGAGCCAAAGGACGCTAGCTGCTAAGCTAACTACCTGCAGCTTACCTGATGACGAACCTGTCACATCCAGCTGCACTTCAGCCCCCGCCGCCGCTTCTCGAGAGCGCTATTTCGGTTGGAAACGGGACCTAGGGTTCGGAACGGGACGGCAAAAATTCTCTTCGGCTTAGACTCCTCACTATTCCCTTTTGGCAGCAAACTTTTTCGCTTTCGAAGTGTGTTTCAGCGAAAGGCAAGAAGTGTGCTCTCACTCGCTACACGCTAGCTCGCTAACTACTTTTAAGGCTAGGGTAGGAAGCAACAAGCGATTTTGACAGTTCGATGAAATGTTGAATGTGCTTCGCTAAGGGGTTGGCGTTACGGTCTGAGCATTAATAACACATTCACGAGCGACTACTTGAGATATTACAAGTTGCAATTGACAGAGATATTGTACACAATTGGAATGTGTTTGTATACTTCGTTCATTTTAAACCCGGACATCAACTTTTACTCGATAAACAATACTGTTTCCACCCTACAGCAAAGGTGGTACAGTCCAGAGAAACCAAGGGTAAAGGGAGGAGGGGGGGTGCTTGTTACCTAGGAAACAACAGTGAATCTCCCTCGGGGAAAAGATGTGGCCACAGATTTATGAACCAGTGCCTGTCTGTCTGTCAAAATAGCCTGCCACCGACAAGATGAAAACATTAAAGACATTTGACAAAGCCTGTTGCAGTTTATTCCCTGACATACTGTGTTAATATCTTGAAGTTCTGACATCTTTATATGACTTATGAAGCCATAATCTCCAGGATAAATATTGAAAATTGATGTATTTTGATCATTTTAATCTCTTGGTAGAATACTGATACAACAGCAATTTCCCTGATTTGGAAAACTGGAATAATTTTCCTAAAAAATTATGACACAACCTGAATCATCCATAATATAAAAGATAGATCTTATTTCTTAGAGATATAATGATATACTAAGGTGATGTACTGACTTATTATACAATGTTATTACTATTTTAAACCAGTGAAAAGACAGAAAAGACATTCAATTTCATTTTTCTAAAACTGTAAGTCAGCACATCATCGCCACTTGATGCTTTGCAGGGGAGCATGCACATCCCCAGCATTTTGCAGCCTAATTGCACACAGCTGGCTGGATTTAGCAGTCTGTAACACACAGAGACCCGTTGTCAGCAAGAAGCGCAACGAGTCAACAAGGAGCAAGTCACAAATATCCCCGGAATGAGCAGAGAGGCACAAATTTAGCCCCACTGACTGCTGCCCACGCCATGTGCTGCCTATTGAGCGCGTGAACAATGAACATAGCCATCACAGACTGCTCTGTCAGGGCCAAGGCCTGCTTCGGTGGAATGCTACTGGGAATGAAGGCATCACAGTTTGTCAGGACACAGGCCTTACGCCGTGTCAGGGATGAAGACGTTATCAGCCGGCAATGCACTGATGCTAACTGTAATGACTCATAAAGAAAAGAACACTTGTTTCAGCCCATGGATTTATGGGCTCAGCGTTATATCGCTCAGGACATTCGGAGACAGGGGATCAATCTGGGGTCAGACTGGTAATGGTAACTGCTGACATATGTCGCTACCTCGTGTCAGTCACAGCATAATTCATCATGTGACTTTTGACACGTCTCACCAGTGGCAACGTCCAAGTTCGTGCTAGGCGTCCAGCACTAAAAGTCTGCAAGCAAATTGAGAAACATCCCTTTAAACTGACTTTAAACACCGAGCCAGCTTCCGTCCTTTTGCAGCATTTAATTTATAAAATGTCAAAGCTATTAATTTCTTTTATCTGCATATCCATATGGCTTGTTTTTCATCCCAATGTTGGAAGTGGAAAAGTAAAATACAACAAATCCGAGGCAGCACCTCTATGGGGAAAAGCAGCATTTTTTTGAGACGTAAGTGATTATGAAAAACTGCTCACACAGGTCAAGCTCATCCCCCCAAGGCCTGATGTATTGATCTCAATGCAGAGGAGGCATTTGTAAAAACGCTGCCGCCGGCATACTTCTCTAAAAGTCCCTGAACACCCACACACTTCCAAACAAGCGCACACTGGGCTCGCGCTCATAAAAACACACTAGCACATGCAGTACGAGCTGCAGAGAAAAAGTACCAATTTAGCAAGACAATTTCTTTATTTGACTTGTTTGAAATGAAGTTTGAAGTTGATGCGCTGCAGTAGGCGTAGGATTGAAACACTTTGTCATTCCCCCCCCCCCTCCTCCCTGTTTTATCCAAGACAAAGCAATTTAGGTGGAAAGCTGTGTTTTTAAGTAAGAGGAGCATTCAGCAGAAATGTTTATCTGGAAACAGGTGGCATTATGCTGAAGGACGGACAAATCCCTCATTCTCTGCAAAGACAATATCAGCACATTCATAACAACTCTTGAAACGAGTCGATTTGCATACGGAACAAATAAAACTGTCTCACCTCAAAGGCAAAGTAGAAGCAAATGCAATTTTAAGACTGAATACCACGCTGGTTGAGATGGAAACGATGCACATCCAAGCACGGGATGCATCTCAAACATTCGCACACGAGCAAAGAAACACGTACCAAAGGCAGATGTCCGTGTGCGTGCGTGCATGTGTTGTGCTCATTAACGGGCTTTGACTCTGCATTTGTTGCAGCGGCAGTCTGTAGAGTGGACCTCGGGATCAACTGAGGGGGCGTCAGGCAGAAAAACAACCGCAGTATCCACAGAACACCGCTGTTAGCTCCTCTCAAACACCGAATGAAGAGATCACAGTAGGAAACAGTTTGCCCCCGCAGACAGAAGACAGCAAACAGACACTCAGACAGACAAATACATGGACACACAGACACACACGCCAGGGCCAGAGCTCTGACTCCGAGGTCCTCCTGCGTACACACATGCACACCCACACACACCTCCACAAAGTGGGCAAAGCTCTCACACCAGGGACAGTATTGATCTTGGAAATCTCTGTACACTAAATGAGAGCACACCTGATTATGAAAGCTTTTAACCCAAATGCTTAATGCAGCGCAGGTTTAATGGAAAGAGCTTATGGCTGACACAAAGCTCAGTAGAGTGTGTGTGTGTGCGCACTTTCATTGTGAGTTGAGTCAATTTGATTGATTGTGGAGAGACCACCTGGGCATTTTGCTCCCACTATGACTTTGATGAGCATTTGACTAATCACAAGGCCTAAGTAATGATGGATTGAAGATGGTCCCGCTGTCATTAAACAAACTGATCCCCAAATGTGCGCGCGCTGCACCGGGAGAGCTCATTCAGAACGCCGAGAGGATCCATTTTGAAGGCAGACTCATTTGTCCGCCGAGAAAAGACTAGTTATGCATCGCAATAAATCATCTGCCGTGGCTATTCGCTCATAGTGCTCCATCCATCCATCCCTCCAGGATCCATTTCAGCGTAAAATGGGAAGATGCTGTATTATCCGCACTGGATGGCGTGTGAGTCAGTTCAGAAGAAACTGAAACAATTGACTCACGTCCTCACTGCAGCAGTTCTTTAATAATTCATCTGTTTTGTTTTGCGCATATAACCATCTTCAGTCTTAAAGTATCAAATACGTTATTATTACTGTAAAAGTGGAAGCACCACAATGTGGAAATACTTTATTACAGTAGAAGTACTCAAATAATTCATATAAAGAAAGTTTTCATAAGTTTGCCAGCTTGTGTCACGTGGTTGAAAGAGATGGCAGGTGACCTTTGAGCTAAAGGAGTAGTTCAGCACTTTTGGGAAGCGTGGCCTGTTAGCGTGGTTCATCATAAAGACCCTTGAAAACAGTTGGCAAACAGTCAGCGTGGAGTGAAGTCAAGAGCAGAGACTGCAGCTGGCTTCATGGCGGGGCTGAGGTCGAGGAATTTGCATAACCCGCGTCAAGAAAGTTTCCAGAAACGTCAAACTGCTCCTCCAAGACCGCTTTTTTTTCATCCAACTGATTTCCAGGCAACATAATAAACTGTCGTTCTCAGTTATTAAGCATCATGATGTGAAAAATTATCAAGAGTTGCACCCTGGAAGTTGTTCTAAATGCAGCAAAATGCAGATATATTGGTCTTATAAAGTTGACCTTCAGCAGTTTGTTGCCATTTGGTGCTTCTGAAGCAGAAATGCGGCACTTACAGAGCTTTTTCTATGGCAACAAGGTTGATGAGAAGCAGCCTAAAGTTAAATTGCACCAATCAAAACAGTGCAGAACCGGAGGGAGGTGAGGGGGATTGATAATGCAGCTCAAAGTACGGTGAATTTAGCCTGCACAGCTTTTCTGAATAGAGTGAATGATAATATTAAAACATCAACCCAGGCACTTACAGACTTAATGACTCAGAAATACGTTCTGGTCTGCAAAAGCAGACTTTTGTGAAGTAAGGACCCAAGTTCAAGTGTCATAATTATGTATATGATGTTCTATTAATGCTTTGTTAGGTTTTATTGCTGCTTTTTCAAATCACAGGAATAATAAGAGAAATTTGAGAGTTCTCCATCATCATCCAGACAGAGAGAATTTGGATTTGTCTTCATTTTTCCCATGAATGTCTCATGTTTTAAGTATTTCATAATTGCCCCACGGCAGAGCACATGTAATAATGACTGGTGGCATTTGAGAGAAGAAAACAGACTCGCTGTAATTGTGAGAGATGGAAATCTCAGGAAATGTCAGGAGAAATGGCATATTACCATGACAACGCGGCTATTGTCTTGTCAAGGTTGCGGCCGCGCGGAGTTCAGAGGCAACGAAACGAGACCCTGACTGTTGTTCTCCATCAGGAATAATTGCAACAAGCCGCCTCCCTTCTGCGAGCCATTATTCACCACTGCAATTGAATTTACTCGTTCCCTGAAATTACACGACCAAAAATCAATGTGGCGTCATCAGCAGCCCCCTCCTCTCACTCCCCTCACCTCAACAGTCCAAAGTGCTTCCAAATACAGTAAGGGAATTTATATTATTCATGAGATCCAGGTTCACACAAGGCCAGCAGCAAGGCCCAGACTCCTTAATGGCTGAAGCGCCCCTCATCACGGCCGGACCAGCCCTGTGATCCAGGCTTGGCAGTCACTTAGCCCAAAGGATTGACACTCCTTTGAAATATTCAATAATGCATTAAGGATCAGAGAGAAGTCGGCTAATTATGCTCACACACACACACACTTTCTCCCCCTGTCTCCTCCACACTCGCACAAACACACAAACAGAGCGAAGTTGGAGGTAGTAATTAAGTATTTTGCCACTCTGGCGAGCTGTGATGATTTTGTGAATGAAATGAAAAGTGGATGTTTGGGTGACGTGCGTTTTTCTGTGTCTGAGGGATGTTACATGTAACAGCAGCAACAAAAAAAAAGGGGGTTTGTGTGTATGTGTTTCCCTCAGTGTGTGAGACAATAATAACCTCAAGGCGACCCATCAGCTTGAAATATTAATGCTGCGGCTGCAAGGCTGCTGGCTGCAGCAGCAGGTTACAAGGACACTTCCAATGCCTCATAGAAGAGCAGGCAACCCCTCCATCAGCAAAGAGATGCTGCCCTCTGAGTCTGAGTAACAAGCCGTGGAAGTCCAGCCTCTGCCTGACTCCTCTGCTGTCTGGCTCTGGAACAGGAATTTTCTATTTTAATAACATAATTTACATCTTGCTTAGGTAGAATGTGACGAAAAGAAATGTACATTTTCAATTTGCAATCAGTTTTTCCTGATGGTGCGTTCAGGTGATCTGCAATAAATTGGAAATATGGCCCAAGTGGAGGGCGAGGCTGGCTCTTGTGGTTCACATAACCTGCACAGCCCTGACATAAACAACGCATGATCTATGCTCCACTTTGGACTTGACATTGTTATATCACTTCGAAACATTTTAAAAAAGTTAGAATTTAAACAGTCTTAATGGAAAGTTGCATCGACATCAGGGCTAAACCCACCAACCAAGCAGCCTCTGGTGGGTTAATTAAGCCCTTATTAGCCCTCTGATGCTTCCCACCCTCCGAGTCTACATTAGTTACTAATCAGTTTTTTGGTAACTTGATTAACCACACACATTTTGCAAAATGCACCGTGTAAGCACGATCTGAGCTGAAATAATAAAGGTGAGGTGACGGGGGAACGCTGCAGGTGCTGGTCCTAACATTTCAGCTCATAATGTGCCTTAGTGGGGCAGACGTGATATTGAAAACCATGTTTTTACATAATTAAAATACTACGAATGAATTGAAAAGGCGCTATCTGACCCAACTTGCAGTTTGCCTCATTTGACCAAACAAAACTGGTTTTGTAACTGGTTGAAAAGGCCCTTAAAGACAAGCCTTTAAATTCCCTTAAACCTCATGCAAAACACAGGTGGGATTATTCGTCTTACCACACTTTAGAACAGGATTAAGGATGTTGAAAATGAACAGTGACCTTAAATGTTGCCACTCTTCAGTGAAGTCTGGCTTGTAAAGCAGCTTCTAAAAGACTGACTAACATGATCTCTCTCTCCCTCTCACTCACACACGCACACACACACACACACACACTCTTATTTCCTGACATTCAAGTCTCCCCGCTCTGTTTTCTGCACTCCAACCTGCTCAGTGGATCAAACAGGCATTCAGACATTCATTCTGCTGCTAAATGAATCGCGGCCCGCCATCTTTTCTCTGTAATTATCGATTTCTAAGTGGCCTTGCAAGCATCATCAGTCAGAGCCTCCTTCAAGTACGGCAATTATTACATTACTGTAACCATGGTGATTTATTTGCTGTGTGATTTGCAGTGGAAATGTATTTATGGATGAGAGTGGGTGGAGGATCAGCGAGCGCGCGTGTTTCTGTGTGTGTGTGTGTGTGTGTGCGTGCGTGTTGTATTGTGAGTGGTGTGCCAGTGGCTAAATCAATTAAATACCTTGCCAACACACCCCTGCATCCTCACATAAGCCTTGACCTCTGAGCTATAGACACAGTTTGGAGTATAATCAAGGATAAGACGTAAGAACACCCAAGTTAGCCTGCCTATGCATGCACAATATACAATATTATGTAAAATAACAAAATAACTGCTGTCTAATTAAGGGTTAGGTTTGTTGTTTATGTCAATAAAAGCATCTTTATGCATCTATTCATGTAAAGACAAACAATCAGATATTTAAAAAAGCATTATTCTAATACAGAGTCTGTTATTATTTCATTAAATGGCCTGTATCACTGGTATAAATGCTATATTGCGTTGAGGTTCCTGCACTCCAATGGCGGTTTCACTGCGCCATCTAGTGGCAAAGTCTGGTACACGTCAATGCACCTCGAGTTTTTTCATCCACAGCACGGGCTATGTGATGAAGCATGGTTAAAAATGTGTTTGTACAGGGTAAATGCAAATAAGCGTCACATATATACAAGAACTGTAGGATCAAGCCAATATTCACCGCTCTTGCAGCACAGAGAGAGCGTGTGACGTGTTTATTTTGGGTGTAACATCAGCATAATGCAGCATAATGCAGATATTCCATTCGTTTTAATGTAAAATCAATCCCATTTGCTTATGTGTGCGGACCTGCTTGGAGCTACTTGCAACACCAGCTCACATCTGGTTCAAAACAAACCCTATTGTGCGTCCCAGTGTGGCACAGCCCTTGGGCTGTTAACGCAACAGTGTGCAAAAATACAATCACATAGATATCACATCCGCCCACCCACCCTCCCTGCCTCCAACCATCCTCCCGTAGCCCACAGCCCAGTCACCCACGCACATCCCTCCCTCCCACCTACTCACCCCTTCGGGTCCGAACAGGATCTCTTCAGAATATGAACCTGTTTAAGGAAAAAAAACAACAAATAAAGACAGCATGCATTATTTTAAAAAGCATAAAATAAGATGGGAGGGATGATAAAAGCAGAAAACAACTCTGAAACATGTCCTTGTCACACAGATGACAGCTGGATTCAGGACTTATTTGAATATTCTGTTCATTTTTGCATCATTCCATCTCTTACAATCCTCTTTACAATAATAGTTTCTAGGTAACAGAGAACGTGCTTTAGAGTCCTACAGTCAGTGGGGAATGTGATTCCACTGAGACACCGGCTTGCTGGCAGGAGGTTGAACATGAAGCTCTGGAGGCATCACTAAAACTGCAAACTTCTGTTCATAGTGAGAGATCTGAACTTTTTCACGTGGTGCGTCAGTCGGAGCTGAGTTAGGTCCATCTGGGCTTCAGAGAGATGCCGACGTGCCATCAAATGTCCAGCGTCAAGAGGAGCATTGGACACAGTCGCCAATTAGTAGACCGTGATTGGCCAGGTTCGACTTTACAGCTGTTGCCACCAGCCGGCCAACGTGTCCTTATTCATTTGTCTTGCAAGTGAGTCTTGCATACTAAGACACTGCAGCATAGAGATCCTCCTCAGGGAAGTGAGGTTAAAGCTTTCATCCCCTCCTCTTTTGTAACACTGCCCTCTAGTGTTTTTGCTTAGTGCAGGAGGATCAGGCTTCTCCAAGAGACACTTGAGCTTCATAAGGTTAAACAAAGTCTAAACTGATTGACATTAGCTCAGGAGAGCTTTGTTAATCTCACTAGGATCAGTGGTAACGGCCCGATCTATTCTTCTTTGGCCAGCGTTCACCAGACAGTCTGATCATGTCTCCTCTACCGCGTTGCGCCGCTGTGGGTTTCCAGTCTCAGGGTTGCAGGATGAAACATGTCCAATCACAAATCACTATCTGGAAACAACATGGCAGCTACAGAAGCCTGCCTCACGACCTTTCGGCCGCTCCCAGGAGCAAATGAAGATACCTGACAGCTGTAAATGTCACTAAAAAGGGAAATTGCCTTCTAAATCCTCCTGTCTTTGATGAACACATGTATAGTGGGATGTATCAGAAGGATCTACTAACAAATGGGCAGCAACATTATTCATATATATATCATGTGATGGTCTGATGGGATGTCTGAGGATATGAGCTGTTGAATGTAACTGGCTAATATAACCCCAGAGCACAGTCCTAAAGGTCAGGGGTCATTGAAGGGCTCCTCCGGTGAGTTTGTATTGTGCTTTTATAAGGTTCGGAGCTTTATTAGAGACAGACTGATAAAGAATAGTCGAAATCTGTGCAGCAGAAGCCCAGACATCTTGATTTTAAGTCTCTAGCATGAGCCAAACTCCAGAAAACATCGCAAAACACAGGGTTAATCTTCCAAACTTTACAAAGCTCCCTCTAGAGCCACAGAGGATATAATACAGCTGAGAGCCCCTTTAGGAGGTCGCCCTGCAGGCCGGATCTTAGCTTTCATGACTGTGCAAAAACACTCCTCTGTCTACAGTTTTAATGAACCTGGGTTTTTCAGGGCCCTTGGGTGTCTGGAGTCCCGTCTCCAAAGCAAAGCTGTCATAAAAGGAAACACGATAAAGACAAAGCAAACGAAAGCACAGTGCCAAATATTATACAACACCAGCGCCGCCGTGAACCCAGTGATGTCATAACGTGTCCTAGCCCGGACTGCCACAGGAGGGCAGCACAGCAAAGGGAACGGCTGTCCGTCTGCATGGTCTCGAGGCAAAAAAATAAAAAAAAATGTGGGGAAGCGTGTGCAGAAAACAATCCTCTGAAGAAACAAACAAACAAATAAACATTGAGCTTGGAGCACCGACAGCACCACGCCTGTTCAGGCGTAGACAGAAAGCTGAAAGAACCCCAGTTCGAGCTCCCAGGTGTGATTCTGCAGGGCTGAAAGAGAATCTGCCCGTGTCATTCAAAAGACTGCATCTGTGTTCGATTGAGCATGCCTGGCGAGCCGTGTGCGTGTCCCTTTAAGTAGTTTACTGACTTCTGTAGGCTGCAGGTGGCAATGTTGCTCTGCCGGAGAGAACAGAGAGCCTGCCTCTCCAGAGCTTTTATGGCTTCTTTTGTTCTTTTGACAAATGGAAAAAGCTGCAAATGGAGACTTTATGGATTCATTTCTTATTTTGCATTATTTCAAAGTCCCCCATCCAGAATCTTGTTACAGTATTTATAGATAAACTAAATCCAAGGCTGTGCAGCACCCAGAGACGTTAAAGACCATTAATAAGATGTAGGTTCTTGAAATGGGGCTATGATAAAACCAGGGTCCTCTGTTCCCAGAAGCTACAGGTGTCAAAACGGACGAAAAACCCCACATTGGCGTGATAAAGGAAGGCAGCGGCGCGGAGACGAGTCATGGCAAATATATCTCACAAAGCAGGTTTAAAGGCCGACAACGTGGAAAATCCTGTTTTCTTTCCTCCCAACCTGAACATTTCTGCAGCGTCTGGGATTTATCAACCCGCTGAAAGATATAGGCCCAGCTCCGAAAGATAAGCAGGAAAAGAGGGATCATGTATGGATGGCGTGGCGGGACGCATATGTCTCACGCACACGGACGGGGGGAAACGACTCTCCGGGGATTGAGAAACCAGGAGGATGGATTGGAGAGAAAAACAGGATTCTGCCTCCGTGTGAGGCAAAGGCAAACCAAAATAGAGGTGCTGACAGCTTCCTCCATCCAGACCCGGTGGGAGTGCTTATCCAGTTTTGCGTTGCGAGATAAGAGGGGGATTTATTTATTCAGGTTGATAGCTTTGGCGCACTTTGAATGATAAAAGGAGGGTGTTTGTGTGCCGCGCGTTCGCCCACTTTCAGGGTGCCAATCAGGATTAAAGGTCGTGGTCTTAAGGACGAATATGTGTATATTAGAATCCATAAAGGAGAGGTGTGACTTTCCTCATTCTTCCCATCATTTTCGTCCGAGGCCTTGTTCCTCTGTTGCACCCCCCCCCCTCCCAGATAGCTGTGATCAAACGCCGTTCGGCACATTCCCGTTAAAGCGCATGAAAAACACGGGAAGAAAAAAAAAAGCCCACATCAAACACGAAGGCCAGAATATTTTCATCCATTGTCTACCGAAAAAACCCCCACATCTGAAAGCGGGGATAAACGGAAGGGGGGCCTTTTGTTGTGGTTATCCTCCTGGTGGTTAAAAGGAAGGTGTTGGGTTCACTACGGGATGGATCTGATGTTATTTCAGTCAGAAGAGACATCTGTTCCGCACTAAGTCACATCCGTGTTAACTTCCCTGGTGCACATGCTTCCCAGCGTGCCGATTTATTTATCTCGTACGGTGTGGGTGTTTGGGCCGGAGAGGTTCTGCGCGGTGCTGTTGGCACAGCTGAGGAGGAGTCATGGGAACACCGGCCTCTGGGAAAACACTTTATTTTCATTCTGGGATCTGTTGCATTTGGCCCATGTGGCACGTCTACATACGCTTAAGAAGAATGCTGTTTTGGAACAAGACAACTTGGGAGAAAGGGAAGTGCAACTTTGCAAAAGGTTCCAGTGAATGAATCCACCCTGATCCTTTTTATTTTGCTCTCTTTAGCTCTGAAAGGTCATCCAGAGGTGGAACACGGGCACCTTAAGATCTGCAGGCAGGCTGCACTGTTCTGAAACATACTCTTAGCACTAAGACCAAAGTATCAAAGTTTCAATCGCCGCTTTTTTGAAATGAATCAGTGGATTAAAGGCTTTTTAAAGCTCTTTTCGTGAAGAGAGGCTTTCTAAAAGCTTTAACCACAAAAGCGCAATCTATCGCTTATAGTTGTTTTTTTTTTTAATAAAAAAAAGCAACCTCAGCTGTTTATCATTCACTCCTGTTGGATAGTTCATGTTACACCAACACAAAGAGCTGAAATCACAATGTTAACCAACATGACCCAGCTTTGCACAGACCGGTCGGCTTGTGGAAACAGGAGAATATCATCCGCGGCTCTGGAGGAGCTTTGACAAATCTGATGATGTCATCAGGGTTATTTTGAGGATTACAGATTCAGCAGGTTTCAGGCCGCTCAACTCAATCTTATGGTTTTCATTACTGGACAGAGTTTGAATAGTTTTTGATTTTTGTCATTTTTTATGGAACAATATTGCAAATGAATTGAGTGTAAAAGTTCATGATCATCATCATCCGTGCTCCCTGCAAGGATTTATTCTATATAAAACACAACATGCGCTAAATGAAGATCTGAAAACAGGAGGCTGGGAGCCAAACAAAGCTCTGTCTATATGCTCCATAGGTGGCCACATGAGACCCTCACAACTCGGATGAAAAACAAATCTCACAATAGCATCAAGTGGAGATCAGAGGGAGCAGCCCCCCATCAGGGATGTTTGGGGATGACACGCAGGGCGGGGGGCAGTTGAAGGTGTGGCTCTGCAGGTCAAACCACCGTTTTCCTCTCTCGTCCTCTGGGAGGGACCCCAGTGTCTGTTACAACAGGAAGCGACTGAAGGTCAAAGCACAGGCCTATTGTCTTCCTGCCTGTGTGACAGACGCCTGTCTGTCTCACTTGACTATATCGGCCTAAAACACACACTCATCAACACTTCAGTGTACAGGGGGACAAAAAGAAAGACAGGGGTGTAACCAGATGGATTAAAAGGGAGTGATGGGTTTGATTTCATCGTCCTTTGCAGAGGAAATTTAGCTGAAGTCAGGGTACAACTCTAAAATTGAAGTTTTCATTTGCAACCAGGACACACTCAGCAACTTTGCTGTATCGTTCGCTTATATGTACCCTAAACACATATAATGTATTGCTGTCTAGCAGGTTTTTATGCGTGAGCCATCCTAGAAAAGTGTGTTAGCACTTGCTAATTGGCTTTAGTACAAAGCTAATATATGCAATTTACACAAGGCTGATGGGAATGTCATTGGTTGGTATATAATCAACCCCAGTGTATTGGAAAACCTGACAAATGACAAATCAAGGGAACATTGAACGATCCATTATTGGTTATCCTTCCAATATCTGTTGAGATACAGTACTTCAGTCTGGAATAATGTGGTAGACTCATCAACTCACCAGTGTTCCACCAGTTCTGGTCCAACAGCAGCACGAGACTATATTCAGACTGAAATCAGCACCAAAACGTATGCAACGCATGTTCATCGTCATGCAACTACACGTCATACCGCAGAGAGCGGCCAGTCAAACGCATGCAAGAGCGCATCCCTGGCAGATTACGGCGTATTTTCAATGTTTGCAACCGTTCTACACCAACAGGACTGCTTTTTGTTTAGGATTTGTTACTATACATGGTAAATATAGGCGATACACTTATAAATATGTGATTAAATGAGGTAGAAACACAGATGACAGTCCGGCAGGAGCTTATTTGACTGAGAGCCAGCGGGGGTTGTTGGCTCGCCATCAGACAGGCAGACAGATCTACAGCCCCGCAGTCGCCGTCACTCCTCAGTCTATTATCTCGCCCCCCCAATAAAGCCCTCAGCGGCACAACTTCATAGGCATTTCCTCCCTGTGAAAGACACACGTGGCCGCCTCGATAAGATAAACCGCAGAAAATAAAGACACGGCAAAGTGAGGCCTCTTTTTGCTCCTCCAGCCGAACAATTCAAACGTCTAGTTTAGCAGATAAGGTCGCGCAGACAGACTGCCCCACCCTTGAAACCTCAGAGACACACACTCGTCCCTTTGTGCCCTGATAAAGGAGACCGGTGGATGCGTGTAATCAGCATATTATTGATAGTCTTAATGAGAAAGGCTCTGAGTCACTGAAGCCATTAGACAGGATAAAAGAGGCTTAATTGTTTTGTGTGTGCGCGTGGGTGCGTGTGTGTGTGTGTGCGCCACATGTGCCTGGGCTAAGACCAGGCTAATTAAATCCATTTCCTTCGTTAGCAACTTTTTTCCCTCTTAATTAAGAGGGTTAATTATGGGCCTGGACAGAGGTCGCGAGCGTGCCCGCGTGCACATGCGCTCTCTAGGCCAGACCCTGATGTAATATTGCAGTCTGCATCAGAGGAGTATAATAACACACTGAGCATTCATGGCTGAAATTAAACAGCCTTTGATATTTATTTAAATTCAAAGAGGGAGTGAATATTTTAAGTTGGATAGTATCTCTAATAAACGATAGAGCTGTCTGCCCGGAATATCAAAGGCTTAGAGTAATAACACAGCACGGCTGATAATGGTCACCTATGTCTGTCTTTGTTGCAGAGAGAATAACAACAAATAGATCCGGTCTGCAGCTGGAGACTAGCCGCAGTTTTCATGTCTGGAGAAGGAATCCACGTGTTGTGGCTCCTCCGTCAAAAGTGTCAACCAGCAAGTCTGGTGTTAATACCGCCGGCGTGCGGTACGAGCGGACGTCTGCCGCATACCAATGGCGTGGAACAATATTCCCCAGCACGCTCCATCTACAGCAATAATATCGTTATGGCTGCCAGACATGAGAGGACTCTCCCTGCCTGCCGCTGGACACACACCATTACTTTTGATGGCCCGTGTGTATGTGTGTGTGTGTGCGTGCATGATAGAGAAAGTGTGCTCTTGAGCGCGTGTGTGTGCGCTTGTGCCCTCGGGGTCACGCATCCTGTTGGGGTGGCTGATTCAGGACTCTCTGCCATTTTGCTTGTCAACTTGGGTTCATGCCGCCATAACCGTTAGTCGGTGGGCGGGCGACCATCTCCGGTATAATGATGATGATGATGATGACCCTCTGCGGCCATAACAAGACATTAACACCTTTTACGCTCTGTTGACTCCTCTTAAAGCTGCAGGAAAGTTTTGCATGTAACAAAAAAAAACAAAACACCCCAACACTTATCTTAGCGGCGTGCGTCCTAGAGGCGTAATGGAGAAAAGCGTCGCATGCTGGACGTGTTCGTGTGAGTGGGTTTCTGGGCTATGTCATGAGATGATTCTGGGGTACCACAGGTATCCTTCAGTGTAAAAACATCATGAACGTGTCTGTTTTTGTTGTTGAGTCTATAATCTTTGGTGCTATCTTTCCAAATATTTGCATCTAACTGTAATTTCCAATATGTGAAATTGCCTGAGGTAGCTTTAAAGGTGCGCTTATCCGTCTAAAGCAACAATGTGCCAAATGACTGTAATCACTGGTTGTGACAAACCCACCAAGAACTGTCAGCTCTACAGTGCGTTTTAGCTTCTTTCAGCTGATTGTTTTGGTTTTCGCTGTATTTACTTTAATGTTCTGGTTCAACCTGATCTCACATCAGCCAAAGCAGGAGAGACCCACCACACTTGCTCTACTTCATGCTCGATAAAGGGCAATGCCAGCAGCTGGCGGTGGAGTGCTTGGCAGCTAAAAACCCAGCTTTTCCCTCAGGAGGAGGCGGTGGAGAACAAAACAGAGCTATGAGAGAGTCAATATTGGATTTGCATCCATCAGGTGGCCACTAGACACGATTCCAGATGAATGCTGATGTTGCTCCCTGCCTGCCGCGTGCGCAAATAGGCAACTGTTTGCAAAGACGTTCCCCACGTCAACCCTGTAAGACGATAATATGTCACCGCTGTCTTTATAGCTTGTTCTGCTGCACCCCAAGAGGCTCAAATAATCAATTAATGCAGATTTAACCCGTCACGTGTGATCACCGGCAGGAATCCTGCCTCCCCCGTGCTGCAAAAGTAAAGCATTTGTGGTTGGGTTCTAATCTTTTTTCATCTTCATCTTAAAATCCCCCAACATCCTCGATGACTCTTTTTAGGGGGAGGCTTGCAGGGGGTGCGAGTCTATCACCGCGCCTCTGAGCGTGCATTGCCTTTCGTTGTCATGCTTCCTGCTGGTGCATCGTTAGGTATGGCTTTTTATTAGCCTCTGGTGTGTTGGAGATTGGGGGGGGGGTCAGCGTCTCTCCGGCAGTAAACTAGCGCAGCCATCAGCCCTGCACACGGGAACAAACACCCCATTAAACCAAGGCCTTCACATATTACTGTAATAAAAGCCCCTGCTCTCGCCTTTATGGGCTTTTTAATTATGTCTATTCGTCTTCCCGGGCTTGTGAGCAACAGTTCATGATGAGCCCCATTTCACGAATGCTCCGCCACTGGCAGAAAGCTGGAGGGGGCGAATTAAAGGGAAAAGCCGAAAATGGCCCGAAGCTAAAATATGACTATTGTTACCGGGATGGCGTTTTATGTTTTACATCGCAGCACGGACCCAGTGGCGTTGCTTTTCATTTGGCTTTTTCCCAGCGTCATCTTTGTTTTAGGTGTGGATTAGCGGAAAAGATGGAAAAGAGAGAATCTCACGCAGCTCAAGCGAATTACACGGCAGCTCTGTAGTAATAGCGTATATTAAATTATCTCCCTGAGATCGGGGCAATGGCTGGAGTAGCTGCAGGCTCCCTAAAAATTAACCATACAAATCATCCGTGCATGAATTCAACATAAAAGGGCAGAGACGTGGTTCATTTCATACCGGGTGCACGTTCTTATCTAATGCATGTATACTCACACTAATATATGTATATTAAAAAAAAAAAAGGTCACTCACTGGCCACTGCCACCTGATCCTCCATTTAAAATGCACCAGATTACAAAAATCATGTTGACTAAGCTGTTTATTGCTTGCATCATGTCTCAAAATATATATGTAAGTGGAAAACCCTGTATGGTATTAAAGCAGGATGATTGATAGAGCAATATGCAGTGCCTCATTGTGTACACAGCATACATTTTATGGCCAGGTCATTTTCTGCAAGGCTGGACACCGTAGCTTAACCCCTTTTAACGCTTAACCTACGCGGCGCGCAGTGCACGCGCAAGCTAGTAAAACTCCCCCCCTGCAGAGAAAGACCATACAAAAAGCAGAAGTGTTTGATTGTAACATGAATATAAATGTTTTATTGTCTTAAATCAGGTACAAACGGCGTGTCCGGTGGGTTTGCGCGGTCTGCTGCAAAAGACGGCGCCCACGAAAACTAGCAACGCCGCAGACAGCGCCGCGCCCGCTCCGCACAGCAGGGCGATTGACGAATAAGAGGCTGAGGAGGGAGGGTGCAGAACAGGAGACAAACATTATCGGTTCCATTAGTTACAGCATTTAGCTCCGCTAATTATGGGATGACAGCAGAAAAGAAAAGGGAATTTGTGTGTTTTCTTCAGTTGTGTGTGAAAACCACCGAAAGCCTCTCACCTGCTTGAGTCACGTCATGCGTTTGGAGCAGAGGTGCCGGTTCCGGAGGCTCGGTCGGCTCCTCTTCCAGGATGTTCTCCTCCAGCAGGATTGGGCCCAGAGCAACCGTCCCCTCCCACTGCAGATCTGCAGGGAAAACAAGAAAAAACAAAACTGTGCACACCTATCCAGCTGATTCAAGCATTCATGACACGACTGATTGGTTGGACAATTAAAGGCCTTGGCTGAAAAAAAAAAAAAAAAAAAATCAATCCCCCGAAGATGCACAAACAGCATGTGTGCCAAATGAAGGCAACTAAATGTGGAACCTCTGCTTTGTTAGACTGTGGCTGATTGTATTCCTCTCTTTGTCTCTTAGATTCACTCTGGGTGAGGTTTGCTGCTCCACACCCAAAGGATCTCGCAGTATGAAAAAACACAGTATATGGAAATGTTTTGATGACAGAGCTGGAGATGGTTTCAACACTCCTCCCCTTGGATCAGAGCTAATGTTCAGGATTCGTCCCCAGAGTGTCGTGCAGTGGCGCTTCTGTAAACTGTACCGGCATCTGCTCCAAGCCCTCTTTTTCGTCTCCGCTCGCTGCAGCTGGTCTCACAGCAGCTACACACCTTGTTGTCTCCACCTGATGCCACCCATCTGTCCAGAGCCAAACATGTATTCGGTTACAGAAGCTCAACACATCTTTTTATAACATCAGAGTCACGGTAATAAAGAAAGAAATGCCTTTGCGCAGGCAAGAGCGCCAGCACATGGAATTTAAAACGTAATTGAAAATCAGCGAAAGCAATGAAACTCTCATATAGCCACCCGCCTGTTCCTTAAGTTGGAGTGAATTGACCGACCTGTTGGCTTCAGTCAGGAATGAACACGCTTTGTGTTGCTTGTCGACGGGGACGGAGACCGTGGTTGCTTTCAGGTGACATGTGATGTAGAGCTGCGAGAAAAGCACAGGACATCAAAAAGACACTTATTTTCAGTTAATACAGCTCTGCCCGACGCAGCTGCTGCTCGGGCGAGCTACATTCTCGCACAATCTTTTACCTGGATATGAGCAGCACTTTAAAATCTGAATTCTGGACCTCACATCAGGTCAAATTCTAGTGTTCCTGGTGCGGAAACCTGTCTTTGGTAACACCGTTAGCATGCACGGTGGACTGATTTCACTCAACTGGAAGCAGAAGATCTCACTGAGTCAGGATCTGCTCCTGAAAATATAGTGGTATGCGTTCCCCGCTGTTCTTTTCCAGTCTGATGTTTTCTTACGTAACCATTTTGGGGCATATATTGACTGTCTTTTTGTTTCGCCAAACAGATCTGAGAGCAGTCTGTTGCGTTCTCGGAGTTGACTTTCCTAAGCGGCAAACGCTTAAGCTTAATCCAACGTTAGGGCTCATCCGCAGCTCGGGTTGACGCTTAACATTGACGGCGCAGCTCCAGTCTGGCCTCATCTACCTTTATTATAGCTCATCAGTTTAATGTCACCTGAGAGCCCTTCCATTTCCCCCACTGGAAAGTATTTGGTGGGGAGCAACTGAGGGTATTATGGCCTTCACACAACACTTACTAAAATATACATTACGTGCCAAGTTAACACATAAGACACTAACAGAACGGTTAAAGGAACGTTGAAGTAACACCTCCGCTGGCGCGAGCTGGTCGCTCACATCAAGACACACCTTTCTGCAGTGAGCAGAGGGAGTAAACAGAGACTAGAGGAGAATGGAGGGAAGAAAAAGTGCCCGAAATGTCAAACGTCTGACTCCGCTACATGATCAGTGGGTCTAAAAGTGTATAAACACGTCTGGTACTTACTGAATTCCAGTGATCTTGGCGGAACCTGAAGGCTTTCAGCTGGAAATGAAGTTTATCCTCCTGGCTCCTCTGCATGAAGTAAGACTTGGCTCCTGTCAGCTTAGCGTCACTTAAACACCTTATATGGCCAAACGCAGGCGCGGGATTCATATTCGTAAACACAGAGAGAGCCGGTCATTCCAGCTCTCCACAGGACAATAAAGGCAAACACATACACTGTGATATGCAGCCGCACCTCTCAAACCTAAATCTTGAGTATTATGACTAGCTGACTCTTTCAGACAAACACTTCCACTTGATTGTTTGGATTTAGTGTCTGGTGGGTTCGAATACACTCCACTGCTTCTCACCCGTGGTTGTTGATAAAAGGGTATCTGGGTTTAGAGTTGGGGTCCGGGTTCGTGGTGGCCACACAGCTGTCCGCGTAGACCCTGAGTGGAACGTGGTGACCCCGGACGACCGCCGCCTCGATGTGCATCACATCACTCAGGAAGTAAACACCGGAGGGTCTCTGTGACTGCCAGTCCTCTAATCGAGTGAAGACCACAAAAAAATATAGATATAAGTGGAAAAGTAATGCCGGGGCCATCAATCTGATTAGATTGCGCTCAAATGATGCCTGTGGGGGGAGAGTGGGTCAGTGCAGCCGCAGTGACTAGAACAGAGGTACTGCAACAATAAGAGAAAAGTACTTTAAAGAAGCAATAAATGAATTACAGATGCAGCATCATCATTAACCTGGATGAGAAACAGATGAGGGCCTGCGCCTGCAAAAGATGGTTTAAAACTTTCATTATTGCCTTTATAACTTCCTGCAGTCCGTGTTAATTCTACCATGCGTGAGTAACAGGGTCTGAACTTTTAGGACGAACAACAAGTCGGTGCAGCCGCAGCTACGTTGTGCAGCTTGGGATTAATTAGAAAGCATAATCAGATGCTTATTGATCACTTTATTGTGCGAGTGACCCCGGCGGGTCAGCTGCAGCCTGCAAGGCATGTAATTTTAGCTCATCACCATGCATCAAAAGTTTCCCTCCTGTTTATCAAAGTCGCCGTTTAGCATCTTAAACAGTCGCGGCAAAGCGTGCAAGGCCGTGAGTGATTGCAATTACAGCCGTCGCCGGGGAAATTAGCCAAACCTTCTGGCGCAAATCAACGTTTTGTTGTTTTGTTTTTTTTTTAAACTGCACAACATCAGATCTAGGTTTGTCGTTCCTTTCCCCACCCACCTGTCATGAGACGCAGGGAGAAGTGCAGCTGCTGCTCCGCTAACATGGCGGAGGCAAACGGCTTCCAGGAAGGCCTCATGGCGTTGCTGCTCACATAATGCCTCCTGCGAGGACAATTAAAAAGCAAGGACGGGGCATTTCACTGGAGGGAGGCTCGTCGAGGAAGAGGAATGTGTGACGTGCTCACAAAAGGAAAGACAGGAGAGGAGGGAGGAAGACAGAAAACAGGAAGTGGTAAATGACAACCTAAGACAATTTGCTATCACACAGAATGCATCAAGGTTTGTTCATCATTCCTCCAACAATTAGTCAGTTAAATTAATGTGATCTGGACCCAGATCAGGGGCAGAGTAGGGACTCAGGGTTTAACCAATTACAAAAAAGTCTGTACTCTAACAAATGAGACTCCTACAGAGGCTCACAGAAAAGAAGTGAACAGCCTCCTGCAGCACTAATCCTGTCGCTAACTTGTGTGCAATCACATACTGAACCATTTTAGAAGTGACTGTAGATAAAACTGCTTTTTAAAAAGCTTGTAAGGATTATTTTAATTCATTAAATACAGTGTTTGAGACCTGCAGATACACTGACTAATCTGCGCTAACAGCAGGGCTAGAACCGGACTTGGCAGGCTAAGGGGAGTACCTTCGATAGTGGCATTCAATTACCACCTCAGCAGGGTTGGTCTTTAAAATGATGGTGTCACCAATGGGCGTTGGAGAGTAGATCAGAGAAAAGGAGTAGACGAGGGCTTCTCCAGTCATCTGAGGAAAAGCACAAAGCAGTCAGAGCGACTTTAAATAGTAGAGGACAGAAAGAAGGCAGACACACACCGTCAATGCGCTGCCGCAGCCTTGTAGCTCCGTCTGGAACTGCAGGATGTGGCCAGCGGCGTCGAGTGCAGCGCAGCCTCCTAAGGTCAGATCGCTCGGACGGATCAACTGACCGTTTCCTAAGAACAAAGAGGAAAAAGGCGCAGCTTAAATAAGGACCATTACCCGAGGCCGTTTCTTCTCCTGGTCCAGTCAATAACACTCACGGCGAGTGCAGGTTCAGGCACAGGACAAATAAAAAGGTTTCTTAATGCATCACTGTAGAGTCAGCATCTGAGCACCATGCAGAATGCTCCTTCTCAGAGTGAAGAAATAAGAGGAAACATAATATTGATCGGCGAGTCCATAGTCTGTGCCATTTGCAGTAATCAGCACTGAGTGTCCCATCTTCACCGTTCCGTTCAATTTTCCAATTCGGGCCTCTAACCTGATCCTTTCTTTTTCAGACATCAGAGCAGAAGGCAGGTTAAATGGACCTGGGTCGGTGCCACTGCGGACAAAAAAACCCCCAAAATGGATCAATTCAGACAAGTAACCGGCAGCCATTACCTAAGAAGTTCTGTTTGACCTCCACCGTGACCTGTCGTTCACCACAGCGCGCTGCCACGCTGGCAGCTGGCACAGGCACCCGCTGCTCAAACTTCACCAGCACCTAGAACATCAATCGGATTTAAATACAGTAAATGGAGAAGACCAGAAGGGCTGCAGAGAAGCCATGGAGATAAAAAGTACCTTTGATTCCTGCTTAATGGGTGGGTTCAGATCTGGGCCTCGCACCGGCAGCTTCAACAGCTCCTGAGCTCGTACGGTTTCCCTCGGCTCCAGCTGCTCTGAGGTCAGTTGCTCAGCCTCTGGTATCTGCAGGTTTTGAAAAGTTTGCTGGAGCTGGTTTCGTTTGCTGACCGCCGGGTCCCTGAGCTGGTAGCTCCTGAGCCGGTAGGTGGCAGGCAATTGGACCGGATCACCGTGCTCCGTCTGGTTTGACAGGAGATCTATAGTATGGGGTGATCTTGGCAGCTGTGAGCTTGTTGTCACTTGTTCTTGTGGGATCTGGTCCAGTGTCTCATTGGTGCTGATGTTAAACCAGTTTTGTGTGGCAGTGCAAAGATGGACACTTGAGAGGAGAAGCACAAACCCAAACCAAAGCGCCTCCCTGAGCCCCATTCCAACTTATCCCACAAAAACTGAGTTTTGGGTGTTTTCAGAGAGCACTGCTGCTCCTGTCTTCTCACCAAAACTAAGTTAGAGGAACTTGGCTGAGGCACCACCTACTCCTAATCACTTGATTGGATTCCAGCCTGGAGGATTCAGTCTTTGAAGCTCTCCTTTCCTCTCTTCCTTTTCACTAAATAGAACTGCAGATTGGATGATAGCTGCTTGGCTCTGCTCTCAAAAGGTCAAATTTACAGCCTGTTTAGTCAGCTTCAGCGCCGTCTTAATGCCAAAGGCTCATTTCATAAAGAAATCATTGAATTTACATAATCATGAGTGCATTTCTAGCGTGGAGAACCACGAAGGGAGCTTCAATATTGTGAATTCTTGACATGTTTTAGAGGCAAACGCTGCCGTCTGCCAAGTCTCCACTTGTCATGATGGTAATGAACAAAGACTTTTATAAACAGAAACAAGCCTGACCCTAACAGTGAGTGGCTTTCACTGCCCCCATGAGGCAAATCAATCAACGCTTTCAGGGAGTTGGAGCCCCACGTCTTGTTGTTTTGTTTTTTTTCTTCGTGGGTTTGAATGTCAAGGCGGTGCGGTCAGCAGTCTGCAGCGTCGTTCATCAACCGGAGATTTACGATCATCCTCGGCGAGGCTTTTGCAAAGGCCACCAAATGTGTGTGTGTTTGGCCGAGATATGACGGGAAGCGCACGGGGGGAGGGGGGGACCCTGCAGGCACGTCCATCACAGGCTGACACACCTGTTATAAATCTCACTCAGGTGAGACACTGAGTCATGGCAGCACATTTAGGGTCTGTTTAAGCTCTTAAAGACACAAGTCCCCTTAGGTTTCTTTAAATTTACAGATTTCTATACTATGTGATACTACACACGCTCTAAGTGTGCTTGCGCTGGCGCTGAAGGAACAAAATATGATGCTTTTGGGTGAAATAGCCAAGATTTATGGCTGCTGTGATTTCTAAAATGTAAATATTGTAGATATGATATGTAGAAATAATATAAATGTATGTTGTTTTTTAAAAAAATATGGCTTTTGAGAATTAAAGAAGTTTTGGGAAACGTAATATGGAAAATCAGTCTAAATGATACGATAATTAGCATTTCTCGTCACTGAAAGCCGTATTTGTGGGACTCTTTCCTGTACGGACATATGGACAAAGAGCATAATAAGATTGCATTTGAAGAAACTTCTGTTCAAATGAGTCTAAATCACTTCCCCTTGATGCAGAGCCACTAATCCAGGCTGACCTACAGGAATACATTACAGCTCTTTCTCTCTGTCAGGATCTCCCTGCAGACTCCCCCAACAGAGAGGCTGCTATTGTCAGGAACTGGCTTTTATCTTCTGCTGATCAGCGGCAAAACAAAAAGAGGAGGTGTGTGTGTGTGTGTGCGGGTGTGTGTGTGTTCTAGGGGCTGGAGTGAAATCAGTCCACCCCTGCCAGTCAGGCCCCCTCTGCTGCCGATCTCTAACTTGGTTAGCTGCCTCTAATTTGGCCCCCGGAGGGCCCTAATGTGGCCCCCGTGGGGGCTTCTGAAAGGGGGCCTGGCAGCTTCCACCTCTACACACTCTCTCACACACACACACACACACGCTGCCGCCACACCCATCAGCTTCTGTTTCCAATAATCCTGCTGCATTTTGAGACGAGGGCAGGATGATGCAGGTAAACAGTATTTCGACAATAAACACACACACACACACACACACACACCCATCTACCAGATGGAAAATCGTCTACCAGGATGGCTCACCGACAACGCAGATGCTCAGCGACAGCAACAACACACACACACACACACACACACGTGCGCGTGCGTCCCGCGTCACGTTTTGCTGACAGCACAAAGTCATAGAAACAGCTCGATTTGGCCCTCGCTGCTCTGCGCCATACGGATAACGGTTATGGAGGCTCATTAAAAACATGTAGTGGGAGATGGATTAGTTATAGCCTGCTGTTGTGGTGGGCGAGCAGCGTTCAAGATCAGCGGATTTCTATGCGTTTTGTCAGCGAATAGGTTTTTGCGTGGGACAGGGAGGGAAATTTAGCCTTCCAACATGCACTGGCATGTGTTTTTAGGCGCTGGCATCGGTTACGGTGCCACTGCTTCAAACTCTCTGGGCTTTTTTTTTTTTTTTTTAAAGAGGGAGCAAATGTGCGGATCTGTCAGGAGGGTGAAGCATACGTGAGCTAAGAAAAGAGAGAGTGAGTGTGAGAGTGAGTGGAGGGAGGGGAGAAGTTGGAGAATGGAAAGGGGGGGGGTGGGTGGAGAAAGTGAAAACAAAGGAGGGAAAGAAGAAAAATATGGTTGGGGTCAGTGAACCTGGGGGTGAGGGGTAACACACAGCAGCCCCGGCTGGTGTTTGGCCCGTCCCGGTGGGAGCAACGTGAAATAACAGCACGCTGGGCTCTGATTCATGCGCCATCAGCGGCCATTTCCACACACATCCTGCTCCCACACACTGACATTCACACACACACACACACACACACACACACACACACACACACACACACACACAGGGGTGCGTGCACAAACACACACAAGCATACAGGAGGACACACACTGCAGAGAGAGCTAATGGACTGTTATTAAAAACATGCATCACGCCACGTCACCTACCGACCACACACAAAGCCGCACGCACATCTGCACATCGCTTCCAACACACTCACATCTCCCAGCACTGCAGTAACAGCTGATGTATCATTTAGCAGAGAGCCACAGTGACACGGCGAGGCCACGGTGACACTCCCACACTCCCACCCCTGCCAGTTTTGACATCAGCCCCAAAAAAACACACCCTCTTTCCCCCGCGCACTCCAGGACGGGCTGACCTCATTTTTATCACAACGTCCATGACATTTCTCATGGAGGGATCGCCGTCTCGCTCAATAGCTCGTGAGCGTCCTTTGTCACGGTATAAAGGTCTTCAGCGCCTGGTTGATTGACAGGTGTCATCGCCCCCTGTAGAGAATCAGGAGCTGACCTTTCGCCTCCCGCCCGCCCTACATCACTGGCTCCAAAGTTTCTCTCGGGGGACCAACTTTCCATTTTTCGTGTCATCTCATCTGATACGTGAGTCGCGGACGCTAATCTGATGGTATTTAGTCTGTTAGCCCCCTTCTTCCCATTTCATTTGTTGTATTGTATCTGCAAGCCCTCGGGTCCACCCTAAGAGCTTCATATAGATATTACAAACTTTGTGTGGGACTCTCCACTTGGACGGGCAACCACGACCAACTACCAACCACAAAATCTGGTTTGAAAACTAGTCAGTTGGACACTTCATAGATCTGATTTCTCCTTTCCAAGAATGAAGCAATTACCTTAAAGCAGGAGCTTCCTAAAATCACTTTCTAGTAATGCTTTCATTTCTTGCAGCTGCAGCATAAGAACGGTCTCTGGTGTTTTGCAAATGGCTGATCTTCGCCGTGCAGACTCATCCCCACATGTGCAGAGTTTAACTCTGGAAGACCATCAAAGGGTCTGTGTGAGTGCGCGAGGGCAAATATTGCACAACTGGTTTGAGGTCAAACGCGGTCCAGTATGTAACTTACGCAAGTACAATGTGGAGACTTGAAGCCTCTAGTGCACAATGTGTGAAAATGCTTTATGGTGAGAAGCATCTTGTGTCCAACGGTTATACCTTTAAACTCTACAAGTCAACAGCACAAAGAGAAATAGCCCTTGGAACCCTGGGCATGGGATCAGTAGGCCTGATGAGTAAGCCGCCGATGGTCACTGCTCTCTGCCAGAATAAAAAGCTACGTCTGAGGTTTTACAGCATGATCTGTACTTTCAAGTTTGGACCTCACTTCGTGATTCGGCAAGCTACTTGTTTTCATCGTATTTTTCCGTTTCCCAGTTAAATATCCAGCCTGAGATCCATTCCATTGTGCATTTTCACATCAACCTCATCTTTCCCACTTAAAGCTGTGCCGTCATGTCAAACTACTATGGAATAAAATACGTGCATTATGCCTGTATATGACCTTTAGGTTCCTCGCTGTTAAACGCACAAGATGACAAGGAAACGAATGATGCGAGCACATTAACATACCATGTGGTGGACGCTTTTAACCAGAGTGCTCCGCAGTGCCGTTTGAACGTGGGTGGCCCCATCGGGAATCAAACACTAACAGTCTTAGTGCCATGCTCCGCTCGTGACCTCATTGACATTGTTTCATTCCACTGTTTATGTCGTCACTGTGCATTTTGAAATCATCTGCTGCTGCCGCTGTGCAAAGGGACATAAATGGTGTGTTTGTGCGAATGGAGGTAACACGGGAAACCTGTCTTCCCTACATGGGCACATAAACGCCAAGCACGCGCGTGCGGCCGCGCGCTCACACATCAAAGTCTTACAGTTCCCACTTGTCTCTCGTCGCTTGAATCTTTCTCAGTTATGCTGCAATTCAAGCCTTTTGTTTATTAAACAATTTGTCAGTGATGTATTGAACGCCAGCTCTAATTTGATTGTCTGTGAAATGTGTATGGAGGTGGCTGCCCGCTCTCTCTCTCTCCCCGCCTCTCTCCATCTCTCTGTCTGCAGAAGCAACAGTGATATTCTACCCTTCCCTCTCCCCCGAGGGTGTGTGTTTGCGTGCGTGCCGCGTGGCGTGCGCGCGTGCACGTGCATCTGAGCGCGCCCGTCTTCGTGTGCAGGGATGAGGATGGAGGAGCAATCCTTAAGGGTTCGCAATTACATCTAAACGGCATAATCAGACATGATGGATGGCTATTGCCTTTCCACAATGTCTAGACCTCAGCTCCACCAGCGCAACAAGGTTATAGGAGAGTGGGAAATGATGAAAGATTTAATAGTTTTCTTCTGCTTTGCTCGGACCCAACTCTCTTTTTCTCCCGTGAAGTCCCCCTCTGGTGACCTCAACAACATTTGAGCATTTTCATCACAGACAAATAGTAGAGTTTTCGGGGCAAAATGGGCTGAATAACTTAATTCTGCCACTTTATAGCAAATCAGGAGAGGTTTGGAAGGGGAACTGAATGTTTTGTTTTCCTTTGTTTTGTGGTTTAATCATCTTTCTTGCTCTAAACGGGCAATAATATAAAAATAAACTTTGCGTCGCAAACATGTAAAATATTAAACAGGCTGATTTGGCTCTCAAATGCTCGAAAAAGACAATGCTGGGTTAAAATGACCCGTTGCGCGTGTTAGAGTTAATGCTTTTAGTCAATAGGTGGCACTGTGGGACCAAAAGTTCACTGGCTTGCAGAGGCTCAGAGTGGAACAAAACCACAAAAACGGCCTCCTGAGTGCAGGGCGGTGGGTAAAATGAGGTGTGCTGTTCTGGTTCTTGAAGTTCGGCTCTTCCTCATCCTCCAGCACAAAGCCGGCGGAGACGCCGTGACACGGTTTAAATCCCACCGCGACAGCTTTGCAGGTGAGGGCCTTGAAGATGCCAAAAGGATCAGTCTGGGATCTGAGGTAAGATGTTAAATGGAGAGAATAATTGGAAGATTTCGCTCTGGCAATTTCTCGCCAGGTTCTTGCAATTATCGTGGACTGCTGCGTCCCTTTTTGACTCGCCAGGAGCTTGAAGTGAAAGGAGAGCAGCTACAATGTAAGATGGCGATTCTGCATGGAGAGGTGCTCAAAGCCGGAGACTGTAGACTGGATTCACAGACAGAACTTGTCTGCGCTGTCAACAAGCTGAGTTGTAAATAAAAAGAGAGGGGTAGCTTCGTCAACCGTACCTCGTAATTACCCAGATGGCCCGCTGATGTGCGTGTGTTGTGTGCATGTGTGGTGAAAAGCGTCTGGTGAACGTGAAGCGAAGACGAGAGGCTGTCAAGCACAGGAAACAGACATCTTCTGCGCGGAGATGAATGAGGTCAGTCAGGAGTTGTCGCCGCTCGCATTGTCGCCAACGAAGAAGAGAGGAAGGAGCGATGCGTTGGGAGAGTAACAACCGCACTCTTGTGCTTCCTGTCAAATGAATCTTTGATTGCGCCTGTTCAGCTTGGCGCGGTGACATCACCAAGCTGGCAGCGGCGCCCAGCTCTCCCATGAGAGCCTCATTACCCACAATCCCAGAGGTTGACTGCGATGTTATCATCACCTGAAACGCCACCATGCCTCCCTCTCCCTCCCCTCGTCCCTCCTCCCTCTCCCCGTCTCTCCGCTTCGCCGATCACGCAGGCGAAGCTGTCGCTCGGGAGCATCACACAGATGTTCAATAAAGAAAAAAGAAAAAAAATAACCAAACAACTCAAAAATAGACATGATCCCCGGCAGAAACACACATTTCATGTCCTGGGCGAGGCTGTTGTCGTTGTCACTGCTGATGTGTAAAACACAGAAGAGAAGGGGAGAGATGGAGGCACGTCTCGCCACAGTCACACTCTCATTCTCTGCCGATCAACGGGCCCCTCCTGCAGCTGAGCCCGCCTCGCACAACTTGAAATGAGCTCTAACTGAGCCCCAGAACCTTCCGACCCGCAGGCCGGCCCAGCGTTTTGTCGCGGCTCTCCGATCGGATCTGTGTTTTTCCAGACCATCATCCACTCGGTGTGGCGGGCCGTAGAGATGAGAAAGACCCGATGCGACCTCATCGCCTCGTGTGACTCTCGGGCTCCTTTCTGCTGCTGCTGTGGCAGCCGAGCTCAACAAAGGCGCTGCAAGGAGGAAGCTGTCCTCGGGCGATTGCAGTGGCCATGTGCAAAAGCACCATTTCACTCAGTTACACTCCCCTCTCTTCACTCCCCTGCTGTCTGACCGGCTCTGCCCTCATACTCCTCATGTTTAGCTTAAAGGTTCCTTTAGCGTTAAAAACCAGCGGCTCCCGCTCCGCCGCCAGCCATTAAAATGCAAACACCCACGCCAACGCGATCATTGAAAACACGGCAGAAACAAACGACTCTGTGAAATAGCCGGCGGCGGCGAAATCATTCTTGCCCCTAATGTCGGCGGCTCGCAGTTCTGACAGTGAAAAACAGAGCGGAGAGGAAAAGTACTTTCACCCCCCTCGACTCTCCCTGTGACATTCGGAGAGATATTTACCTTGTAAAGATCTTGACATTTCGCTGCGCGCTCTAATAACATCCTGAAATATGAATAAGAGTGCAGAGAGTGGAGAGGAGCCCCGCAGAGCTTTTGTTAACAGGTATTGATTGATACTGAGGGGGAAGGAAGGCAGGAAGGAGCGGGTGCCACGGGGAGCCACTCTTTACTGATCATCTGTTAACCTTGTCAAAAGAGCTCGCCGGCTACCTCGAACCGGCCGGGGGCGTCCTCAGTAGCCACGGGAGAATCTGTGATTTCCTCATCAAAGCAAAAATCCAGCCTAAAGCGTAATTCACATGTTAGTCGGAGAATGTCAGACAGCTGAATCGATATTCGGACGCGGAAGCTAGCAGCAGCAGCGGGGACGTTATTGCCGTGAGACGGGAACTACCGACGGAGATCTTTGAGAGGGGAGACTGATGGCTTCCTCGTCTGCGCAGGTCAACCGGCACAAAGGAGGATTCGCTTTCCGTCTTAATTGCATCAATAAATAACACATTTAGTGAATGTGTGGCTGTTTTTGGTCATGGGATTCACCCACTTCCTGTAATTAAACATTTAAGATCAAGCGGAGGGCCACGGAGCACGAACCGGGATCTAATGTGGAAAAGTTTGAGAACTGCTTTAAACAACAAGGAACTCATTACTGCAGCGCAAAAACAGGATTTCCTCCGCTTCTATAAGAAGTCTATATTGACGTGATGAGACTTGTTATGCAATTATCTCCCCGTGCGCGGCTTTATCAGCGCCCGTTTCATGTCGTGGTGATTTGACGTACAGCGTGATTATAGGTCTTCGCTGTAAATCCGTCTTCAAAGCAAACCCAGACCAGTCTGGCCACGGAACAGCATTTCCTGCTGAACTGAGCCAAATTGAGTCGGGTTGAGTTTATCTGACAGCCAGACGTCGATCAGCCGGCCTCCTGAGGTCAAACCGGGACCCGACAGACCCGCGGTCGCCCCCGAAACAGAGCAACTACGGAATAATAACGAGGATTATAGTTTACTTTTGTGATATACGTGTGCACCTGTGCCTGCAGGCTGAAAAGCTTCGTCTGTAGCTAAAAGCGTGCAAACAGCAGCAACGTGCTAACTTCTCTACAGTGGCAACAGTTGTGTAAAAGTAGCGGATAATAAACAAAATGACGTGATGATTGTTAGATTCCATAACAAAGGACAGATCATCATTAACTTTGATGATTTTAAACCCTTACCCACGAGCCTGCAAGCACAGATCGGAACACACACACACACAACCACACACACACACACACGTCTTAAATCAAAGTGTACAGGTACTTAAGTGCACGAGCTTACACTAATATGTGACATGCACGGATGATATCCGGCAGCTTGCTCCGGGACACTTCAGTCTGGCGGGGCTCCCGCTGAAGTTTAAGCGCAGCGCTTTAACCGAGACACTGCAGCTCAACTGTAAAAGCCGATCTTTATGATTGCCGCGATCAAGAAGAACCTGGGGGAATTCAAAATGAGCGCATACATTACCGCATTTTATTCCAAACCTCCAGGAGCTCGAGATGACTGCATACATTAATATATTTTATTCTAATGGCCCCGTAATTTGTTGCACACAGTAGCTCCGGCTAATTTCTCCTTCCATGATACTAAAAAGCAGTTTAAGGTAATTACAAGAGATTGTTTTTAATGGAGGATAAATGGCTTACTGCAGGCTGCAGCTGAATCAATACTTTACTACAGTTTGAAACAGTGCTGCATCATTTGCTGAAATTACCACCATTGATTGGCTGCCATCGGTCATTTTAATTGAATTTTAAATGACTGTAAGGAAGGATGGAAAACTGACTGGGACATTTCTTTGTTTGACAGTATATTGCTTTTCTTCCGCAGCATATTGGAGGGGAGCTGCGGCAAAACAAAGCAAACACACCTCCCCGAAGCAATGCTGAATAAACCCGGGTAATGAGCGAGCTCCAATTTTGCGTGATTCCCTGTAATGTAATGACAACTGTGTGTTTTTCCTGTTGTCTTTGAAGTCTTGTCAAGTTTGATTTGCTGCACCGCAGGCGAAACGTGTCAAAAACCGCCTCAATTAACGGACGAGGCGGCTCAGCCGAGCGACTTCTCCGCCGCTCATTATCTGTCAAAAGTTGCGCGGCGGAGGCTAAAAAACTGGGAGAGCGGAGTGGTCGGGTAGAAGGCCAAACACTCAAGTCAAACGCCGTGCTAATGAGCCTGAATCATGCCATTGACCACCCACACGCTGTTGACTCTCAAGCGCTTATTGATTTCCCCGCTCGGACAAGATGTTCCTCCTCCGACCACTCGACGACCTTCCGTCTTTGCCTGGATCCGTCTCTTATCTTTTAACATTTTTAGCAATCGTTCGTTTCTCTGCTGAAACTTTCTCCAACGTGACAGGTCTTTGATTTCTCCGAGTTCTGCTCTCTCTTCTCTCTCTCTCTTTCTCTCAGGGCGTGACTGCCGGAGTTGGAGAGGATATCAGATAGCGAGGGGAAAGCTGCTGATTCAGTCTTTGGCAGCGTGTTTAATCTAGGATCACCTGGGGGGCAGCTGCTCTCATGGCAGTTCTGCTGAAGTAATCAAGGAATACACCCGGTGTTCCAGTGGAGCCTCTGCGACACTCTGAACTCTGACCTCTGATGAAATGCATATTTGCGGGACTAAGTGTTCCTTTCTGCTGCCCAGCTCGGGACACTGACATCACTGACGAGGCTGCTAAGATGAACCATAATGCATCAGGTGACCACCTCAACAAATCCATGCATCTATATCTTGCTGATGCTCCATGCAATCAGGATTTAGGGTGCAGGTCAGGATCACTTCACATTCCCACTGCACGGGCCTTTGACTCCACTGAGACCAGGGTACACAACTATATCCTGCACAGCTATACCATGCAAATGCACAGCTCATTCTGGACAGCTGTGCTTTAAACAGACGCTGCACTGGTGAATTTAACCTCCAGATGCAACAGGCGGCAGTAAAATCCCCGCTGAGTGCGCCGTGTGGTAAATATCCTCACAGACAAAGCCAGCAACTACCTGTTGCATGAAAACAGAACTTTCTCAGAGACCAAAATAGAGCTAAAAACATCGAATTCAAGCCCCCAAGAGGCCAAAAACAACAAATAAATAAATGCAGCTTTAACTTTTCTAAACTGGTGGGTCGTGAACGAGCAGGTGCAAGGTGATTGGTCAACTTTCACGTCACATGATTGCTTGTGTTGAGCGGTTGCAAACCAGCTGAGGCCACATCCGATATGGCGTTCAGTAGCTAGAACACTGAATGCATTTTCAGTATAAATACATGTTAAGTTGCCAGAGTACAACTTTGTCAGCTCACCATGACATCACCTGTCACTGACCTTGTGTGTGCGTGTGCGTGCAGGATGAGTGCTGCAGCGACAGCCCGATTCGCAGGCCATCGGCGTGCTTAACGGAGCCGACAAGGCAATGATCGCTCATCCAATCCTTCCTCGCCTTCCGCCGCTATCTGCCCGGGCCTGATACCACCAGCCATCTCTTAACACGCGCGCGCACGATGTCTATGTGATGCAAGAAGGTGGTCGCGCATCTACCCCAAAGTCTACCCACACACACACACACGCACATGCACGCGCACACACAAATCCTGCTTTATAGGGGATAATCCAATGACAGCCAATTTGCTGGAGGGATATACTTTTTTTTTTTATTCCATTCTTTATTTATCCATCGCTTCTGCTTTTACAAGGCAATTTGTTAGGTGGCCAGCTGGAGAAGGGAAGTATTAACCTAGACTTCTATTACCATGCCTCTCCCCCCCCATTTCTCTCCTCCCACTCTCCCCCATCATCCTTTTAAGATTAAGCCCCCCCCCCGAAAAAAAGGGGGTCCAGTGTAATCATGAAAGTGTCACATTTCAGCTGAGAGAGGAGGGAACGGTGGCTTCAGGGTCACTCTAAAATTCTCCACTCTTCACTCTCACTTTTATTCTTTTTCTCCCCCCCCCTCCCTGCTTTCTCCATCTCCTCCCCTCCCTCCCCGCTCACTCGTTCCCGCTCTTTCCTCCTTTATTTCAATCTGCACCCCTCCTTGTTGCTCTTGTTACCCCTGGTCCTTCTCTCGATTCTGTCCCCTCTTTCTTTCTGTTTTGCTCTTCCATTCCTCTCCAGTCTCGTTATGCCTCCACCTCCCTCCCTTCCCTCTCTCTCTCTCTCTCTCTCTCTCTGACAGTGGTTCAATAAGCAGTGCCTCCAGAGTGGTCTTGCTCAGTCAGTGGCCAATTACCCAGTCACACTGCCTGTCCTCTGGGACGGACAGGATTAGCAGGATCTGTCGTCTGACCAGACACACACACACACACACACACGTACACACTTTCAGTTGGACACCTGTCACTTAGACATGGACAGACAAACCTGTGGGTTCCTTTTTGTGTGTGTGTGTCCGTGATTTAGAAAAAAAAACAAAAAAAAACCTCCACCATCTTTTTCTCCAACAGGCAATTTGACAGGCCAGTGAAGAGAGGCGCAGAGAGGCTGTGGAGAGGAGGAAATGTATGCTGTATCAAATGCATAAAAGCACAAGTACAAGCTCCACTGGTGCAGGTGGTCAGTGTGCGGTGTGGAGACCAGTAGAGCAACACACCGAGGTATCACACCCCACCTGGAGCAGGTTTTTTTGCTTAAGGGCAGCCAGCCCAGGGCAACTCGGATTTGCAACTTGATGGCCGCAGCAGTGCAGCAGCGGGAAGTGAATGTCACTCACTTTTACTTCACCCCCACCCCCCGAGGCTCAGTTTCCTCCTTATTGTATGCATTTCACTTCTGCACAGGCTCCTCAGTACCGGGATGTCACCTGTACGTGCTCAGAGACGCTGCTACAAGACGACCAATGCTCTATTATTCCAACGAGAATGGTGGAGGGAGAAGTCAGATCTTTTCTTCGGGGCTAAAGTGCAGAAATACTCTGTTACAACTTTAACCTCTGCATTTAAAACGCATGTAAAAAGTACAATATTTACCTTTGACTTGTAGGTGTGAAGTTGCAAAAAGTATGGTATGGAAGAATGAATGAGTAACTATAAGTATATGAGTAAATGTACTCAGTTACTTTTCACATTTTAATTAAGAAATATTGAACTGTTCTGCACTATTGACAACACAGGATACACTATGTTTGTCTCGGAGTAGACACGATCAGCACCGCGTTGGATAAAACAAGCACGTACAGTGAAATTGTCATAATTTTATATGGAGCAACAACAAGCAGGCGGGTAACTACAGCAGGCGACGGCATCAAGGTGAAGCAGAGGGAAGCATTAAGAGAAAATGAAAGTTTATCCATTCATTCAGTGGATAATGGAGACGTAAAAAGCAGCAGGGGGGAGCGGATCATTCCCAGGAGATGGTACGCGGTGGCAGACAGAATGGCACGGCGAGAACGAAGCTTATAGGGAACCAATCTAAAGGCACGTGGCGTCATTACTCTGAAGCCGTTACATCGCGGTGAGACGCTGAAGCCGGAAACATGCCATTTGCCACGTTAAACAACCAAATAAGTCGCGTGTAACGACCCTGCAGATGGAAACATGACGCCCCATCAGCCGGATTGCATCCTTTGTCAGAGCCTCCAAGAAATCTGTGTCATGACCTTACAAAAGCAACTTTCTCAGGTTTTGGGACCTCTGTTGCCATGGATACCACCATGGATGGTGATGTAGAATATAATGAGGTTAAGTCTGATTTCACATAGAAGGAAACAAGGACAGGCTTCTGATTTGGTCATCTGTCGGAGGCTTATTTGCGTAGCTGCAATGCCGGGAAACCTTTGTGCAGCCCAATTGGAGATCCAAATGATGCAGGACGCCTCATCTAACCTCAGTCTCCCCAATTGGCACACTAGAATTCATGATCCACACATGCTCTGATGTAGATCCAGTCAGAGGCCGTTGGGCTAATTTGATAGCATTAGGTTCATAGGTTGCACTGGGCCACACATGCACGCAAAATCCAGCTTTAGCATGGAGCCAGATTGTAAATTTTGACTTTTGCTGCTCGCAGCATTGAAATATTTCAACGCTGTCAGCAGTTTTCATCAGGACTGGCTGCTTTGATAAAAAGTAGTTCCAGTAAAAACTTTCACAATTATTTATTCGGAGTTATGGCACAACACAAATACTATCGCCATGATTAGACCTCGCCGAAGTCATTTTTTTGTTTTGTTTTCTATCCAGAGGGTTGCTACAGTACCCGAACCGGCAAGCACAGGTCCATTCTTCACTGCAGATACAATCACTGTCCTGTCTCCAGTGTGAATCGGAGCTTTAGCCAAGGCTCACACATTATTCACGCACCTAAATCCTCCCAAAAACAACACTTGTGCGATTATTGTAACATTTGGTTTCCAGCAGAGAAGAACTGGCAGCCAGGCTGCAGTTTGCCCTCTTCAACCCACACAGATCCACCGGTGGGTCCGTTGCTCAAGCGCGCGGTGCGCAGCCAAGCTTTGTTCGAACTCACTGAACTTCATTTTCAATTCTAGTCAAGATCCAGAAGTTTCCAAAGACGCCAAACATGTCAGGCTGAATTACGGTGAAATGCGTGTACACTGACACACAAGACATGTTGTATTTTTCATTTTAGCAGCCATGTGTGCGTAACTCTCCGGGGTTTTAACGTTTCACTAATCTTTTTGTGATATGCAGCACGTACAAAACGTTTTTCTGACTTTGATGGGAAACCGAAATCTATTTTCAGTCCGGAGTCAAAACTCTGTCAGGCTTGTCCAGATCTCGGCTGCCGATGGTAACACAGCTGTTGACTTCTTGCCTCAGTGAGGTCAAAGTCAGTTTGTCCTCTTCAAGCGTGGTCACCTTAGTCCTGAGTTTCCACTGGTTCTTTGATTGTCAGCACTTTGTGCAATGAGTCAGGGAGTGGAATGATGACAGCGGCATGATCTGGCTTACAGAAGGCAGAGGGGTGAAAGGAAGAGGAGAACGAATGAGAGCTTCAGATTCCTGGTTTTTAGTCACGCTACTGGTCAATCCACCTCAACTGCTGGACACAGATTGCCGTGCCGTCCTGAAGACGTTAGCAATCCCCTGGGAGAACAACATTTTACTTATGATATTTCAGTATATACTTGGACGATGTTGCACAGCATTTGAAAGGATGTTCATGGTTCAAGACGCTGAGGATTGCCTGACTTTCCTTTAGCATGCCAATGTACTCATGTGAATCAGTAAATCCTGAAGTACAGCACTTTGTGTTTAGTGCTAATTGTGTTTGCAAGCACGATGACAAGCTAAACACCAAAGCTAGCACTGTCATTATGAGCATGTTAGCATTTAGCTCGATGCTGGCATGGCTTTAGGTTTTATATTCCACATATTTGCCATCACTTCTGTTGGATCTAGTACCATTTTATTGACTGGGTAAGACGTATTAGCTCCATGGTGGAGACAAGGCTTGAAACGGTTCACGGATTTGTCTCTCCTTCCACTTTCTGCGTGCCCTCCCAGACTGAAGCGACACGAACCTTCCAGGATTATTTTTTTTTCTTCTCCCACCCGAAACCTCTCACTGTTTGCTGACACGGTGGGAAATGAGGCTGGAAATGATCTGAGGAAGAGCCGGATTCCGTCCTCTGTTTCAAAATCCCTCCGTGGGCTCTTTTGAACTCCCCAGCGTCCAAGGGCCGGTCTTATCGAGCCACTTCAAAGACGCTGGAGACCGCGTGTTACATCAGGGGCTGCGGTGACCACTGACGCGCTCCCTACACGAGTGGAAACAGAGAGGAATGTCCTCTAATCTCAGCCCTGCAGAGAGAGGCTTTCAAGTAAGGCCTGGCGTTTTCCCTCTCTGGTTAGAGGGGGAAAAAAACTACTTGCAGGGTTTCCAGCAGGTAAGTGGCACCCCGCCTTCTGTCGCCTCGAGGATCCTATAGAGAGGTCTTACAAATCCCTCAGGTTCACCTGTCTCTGGTGGAGATGTTTGGGGATTTTGTGCGTGTGTGTGTGTGCGTAGTGTGGAATTCACTTTCACTTGAGCTTCAGAGGGACTTGGTGTATTTTTCTGCAGAGGCATTATCGTCCTCTGCAGAGTGTCTGAATTTGATTTCCAGTTTACCTTTTGAATCACATAAATTGAAAGTTAATTGCAGCCGTCTCTGGTCCGCACAATGGCTGCGGGGCATTAAGCAGGCAGAGAGACGGGATCAATATTAGCCATTTCTACTATTATGCGACCCAAAGTGTACTTTTACCCAAGTCTTCACTTTTAAATCACTGTCACCGAGTGAAAAAGGCACAACAGAGATATCTGACAGCCTCTCATCTATAATCAGTTTATTGCTCACGAGGAAAAAAAGCTGCGCCCCTTACAGCAGCGAACGGGAGCCAAACAGCCTCGAAATTACTATCATCCCCTACCTCTCCTCCAGAAAAGCTCTTTTTGATATTGACTGAATCAAAGAGGCGTCTCTGAGTAATTAAGTGAATTATGGTTCGGCAGAATTGTAGACTTGGTTGAGAAACTTCGCCGTATGGATCCCTCTCTAATTACAAAGGAGCGCCGGACAGAAATAGCTCTTCCTTTCATCCTCAACCTTGGTGTAGTCTAGATGAGGCAGCTGTAAGCCCGGACTTAACCCCGCGATCGACCTGAGAGCCGAGAGAGAGGGAGCCAAGAGTTTATTTCCATCCTCTGACTGCTTCGCTTGATCCATATTTGTACCATTCCTTGGGAAAGAGGAGTTTGGATTTAGCGAGATGGGAAAAAGAAGATACAAGGCAGTATATTGTTGAATTAAGGAGGATACAAGTTCCTGGGATTAGAGGAAATTGATAGTCACAAGGTAACACGGCTTTGACTTTAGGAAAAAAAGCAGGGCTGTATTTAGGATTTTAGGAATCCCGATCCCCCCTCTCCTCCCTCCCTTAGTTTTTGAAATCACTTGGAATTCTCACTTTCTATCGATTTGGTTTTCAAAATTCATTCGCCTGAACGTGAGGCTCCGAATGCCGTTTCAAAGCCTTTTCCATGCTGCCGCAAATGAAACGTTGGTGGAAAAACACTAAATCCTGCAAAATATTGATTGACCATGGGCGAACGTTCTTATCCTCATTATCTGCGCCTAAAGCACGAGTCACGTTTCTGCGATGCTGTTGAGGCACCCGCAGCACTTAGGTGCACTTAAACTTAAAATGAAAACAACAGAAATGCTGTGTGTTCACGATCCAAGTCCTGCGCTTTGTACACCCACTGTCCACCCTGACCATAATGGAAATATAAAATGTATATATATATATATATATATATATATATATATAAGTCAAAATACATCATATTTTTATTATTATTTATTATTTTATGATGAAACTGGCTGCTGTGCTTTCCTTAAATCATTATAAACTGTTAATCTAAACCATGTTTAGGCTCATACCAGCTCATTATTAGCTGTAGCTAAAAAATATTAGATTTAATTATTCTGTTTTGGCCCTAACAACTTCTAGCATTAAGGTGGAGCAGGCTGTATGTGGCCTGTAAGGCGATACTCGGGGTGTTAAAGTGTGAGGACAGAGATCAGAAAGCTAGAAAGACCAAAACTAAGTACTAAAAGTGAGGAGGGGGGGGCAAACATGTGAGTATGAAAACTATGTCCCGGGTGGGAATTATGTATAAAACTGCATAGTTACACGCCACTTGTTGAACGTCGGCGCCCTACAGTGTCGCTCAAACCCTAAAATTCCCCCTGGAAATGATGAGATTATTTATTTAACTCATGCAGCATTGTCTGAAGATATTAAAAGCCACTGACGAGTCCACTTCATTAAATCAATGTGCTCATCTTGGCTTCACTGCTGCTCCATTCAAGGTTCACAGTCTGTGAACCTCTTTGGTCATAAATAATAACTTTCCCTAGAATTGGGGGAATGTGTGTATATAAATCACCCTGCCCCCCCCCCCAAAAAAAGCAGGGCGCCAATCAACTGGCACGGTCGCCATAGCAACGGTTCTCCCAAATCAAATGGTGGAGCGCAGCTAGCTATGTAGCTGCTGCTGGGTGGTGTCTGTCAAAAGCACACAGTCATTACCTGCACCCTCGTCCCTTTGTATCACAGGCAATCACAGTCTATTCACAGTCTGCAGAAGGCAGGGTGCCTTTTCTCTTCCAGAAAGTGATCGAGCCTGGATTGTGAAAGAAACGCAGTGTGACGCTTTCCCCCGTGACAAGTTCAGACCACTTTGTCCTCCTTCCACCTCCTCCTTGTCATTGATCGGGGGCTCCTTTCACCACACCGAGCGGCTCGCCGCTATAGAATCAGGTCCAGGCCGGTCAAGTGAATAACACCCTCTGTCTCGCAATCATGCACTGCAGCGAGTCTGCTCGGTAATGACGGGAGAGACACCCTCATCACCAAAATCTTCGCTCATGGAGAAAGATTCAAATTAAGGGCATTTAGGTTAAAAAGAGCCGGCTGGAGGGATATAAAAGTAATTTCTCACTCCCTGATCCTTCATCTTCCCACAAAAGTACGAGGCAGTGCAAAAGTTCCAATAACGTGTTTAAAAGGGGGATGGAGCTCAATTTTTTTCTGACTGAGACGTTTTTCTCACCGTGTCATTTTTACCTTGTTGAACCGCTCCTCACTCGGACACTCGCTTCTCAGTCGCCGGCGCAGCCTGAGCCTCGCGTGGCATGACGGGAACATCTTGTGGACGCTCAAAGGCGGGCTTTGCTCTGACCCGATTCTGCATGCAAATCAAAGTTGGATCAATCTGGGATTGTCTGATGAACTAATTATGCAGTAATTGTTCTGGTCTAGACCACTGATCCATTGTATGAGAGCGGCTCTTTGTGTCTTTCCAGTGTTGATTGAGAATGATAATTGGGTTTTTTGATTGGCAGAGGGGCAATTTTGATCTCGCTTTTCTTCTTTGCCCCTGCACATGTAAAAGCAGCAACACACACACACATACACACACACACACCCTCCTTCCTTCCCACACTCCCTTCTCATCCGACCCACCCACTATTCATCCACTATTGAATGCCAGAGACGGATCCGTCGAGCGAGCCCAACTGTAAGCTGGTATGGAAACCTTTTAACAGGTTACCAAGGGTTAAGTGATGAGGCAGGACTGCTCTGCATTTGCAATTAGTGCATTTGCATAACTTAATTGAGTGTGTTTGGTCGGTGGACTGTCATTAGTTCTCCCGTCTCCTCCTTTGGCACATGCAAAGGAGGAGCCGTGATGACGGCGCCCCTTGCACGCGCGCACGCCCACAGAGGGGAGCAGCGGGCGTGCGCACATGCACAGGCGTAAAAGCGGCTCAGCGTGTCTCAGTTTTAGTTCTCTTTCTCTTTTCTGCTTAATCTCGCTATATCCTCCTGAATGTGAGCCCGGTCATAAAGGCCATTACCCAGAATCCTCACAATTGGACCAGAGGTCACGCAACAGCGACAGAACTGGACCGCGTCGCCTTTGAAGCCGGGTCAGCCAAAACAAACGCCTGACCCCATTGGAAAGGTAATGATACCACATAATGAGGCGGTGTTGTTACAGTAAAGCCTTTCTCAACTCTTTGACTCTTTGACCTTTGACCTCTGAGGCCGCAACCAAATCAGACGGCCCCTCCTGGCTGTAATAAAATCCAGGTTTGCTTGCGGTGGTGCGGCCAAGCTTGAAGCCTTTTGTTATGGGTAAATGGGCCGGATTTAAAGGACCAGTTCACCCAAATCACAAAACACACCCTTCTTATGAAGTTTGCTCAGAGGATTGAACAATTTCATTTTAAAACCACACAGAGCCTCAGATTCCCGGTAATGTTCATATGAAAGCTAAAGAAGCCTGGAAGTTTCAAACCTGATTGAACAGATCCTTCAAAAGCAGCAACACACAGCGTCGTCCTGGTCAGACGGCAGGTTACCGTGGTAATGACAGACGAGATTGTATTGGTGGCCGCCGTAAATAGAAATGTGCTCTTGGTCAAATTACCGGGTTGAATAAGCGGAAAAGAGAAGTTCATGAGGCAGAGCTGCGTGGAGGAGCCGCAGGATGTCAGTCGGACTGAAAAGAATGACATCACCGGGACATTTAGGAGCTGCAGCCGGAGAAAAAAAGGTGCCATTTCAGAGCCATTAAACTATCTAGATATGTCGCCTCACCGCGCTGCCCCCTCTCCTCCGCGCTCTCTTTCATTCCTCCTGTAAGCACTTAAGTCTCACTCGGCCCCCTCCCCACTTCACCTTTCCCAACCATTGCCGCTGCCTTGTTTGCTTTTGTTGCAAATGCAGCCCCATAATTGTCCAAATCAATGTTTAGCAGTCTCTCTCGCTGTGATTAGGCGGAAAATGAGGTTATGCGGCAGTTGCCATGGTTTCAAGGCAGCGGATTTTCTAAAAAAGATCTCCGGCGAAGCCCGAGACTGACACGGTATAATGAACTTAAATTAAAGCAACTTTTGTCTCAATGTAGATTTTAATTACCCAGCGATTGTCTTTGACAGAGGGAACGAGGAGAGAGAGGGAAGAGGGGGAGAACAAGTGAGGGGGTGAAAGAACGGGTGGAAAACAGGGTTTATGTGCCAGAGCGCTAATTTGATCCATTAGGGGATGTGTGTGTGTGAGAGCGAGTGTGTGATGTGCTACCTGCCTGGTGAATATAAAGTCTCATTCTCACCCATCAAGGAGCGCGGTGCAAAGGGCGAGAGTCGTGTCTTGTTAAACTCCAGGCTTCAGCTGAGAAAAATCTAATTAGTCTAATTAGGCGTGTGCAACAGTCAAATATGGAATGACTTCTCCTTTGTGGCTTCCTCGCGGGGAAAAGTGAGAAAATATGTTTCCTCCTCGAAAAGAGTGTGAAAATATGTGCAGGCGCGTTGATGTAATCGACAAATCGGCGTCCTGCCTCTGACTGCGGCGCCTGATTTCTTCCCTCGCACCCTGCTCTATGATCCTTTATGCTTATGCTGATGATATAATAACTCGTTCCTGGCTTCGTTCCAGTGGAGCTGCTCCAAAAGTAAATGATTAACAGAAGAACCTTACTCATCCGCTTGCGTAACACGATACGTTCAGTCAGCCTCTGGCACTTCAACAACAGCTTTCCCGGAGTGTTCTTTTAAAAAGAAAAGGATGCGTTCCTGCAGATGAAGGCGGTGGCGTTTAACAGCCGAGGGTTTTGTCTTCTCACTCCCAGAAATATCTTACGCGCACGGGCACCAGCAGCGAGATCACAGATGCTTCTGATGTGTCGAGGGGATGGTGACACGCAGGCTGAACTTGTAGATCATGTTAAAGTTGTTTATTTTGCAGTTTGGGGAGTCTGGCTCTTACTCTGAAAGGCTTTTCTTAACGTTCGCAGAGGTAGAATAGGGCTTCCTGCTTTAACCAGGCGATCAAAAGAACGTGTTTCGAGAACCAAAGCGGGAACGTCAATGCACATTTTGTTCAGGTCTTTCGAAACACACAAAACAAAACCCTGATAAGTTCCACAATAGTCTTTATCTCACTCTGGAGGCCCCGCTGCACAAAGGGCGGAAATGCAATGCGGCCAGGCTTTATAAGGAAGTGCTACGTTTAAGGGGTCGTGCATTGGTGGATTTTGACGTGTTTTATTATAAAATCCAGATGTGAAGTTGAAATACTGCGATTTTCAAGTTGTAAAACTCAAATGGAACAGTTGCCGTGTAAAGCTGCGGCACAGGAAGTCACGCACAGGCCAGCTGAGGGTGTTCGCAAAACTTCAGGCTATCACACTGCGCAAGAGTTTTTCTTTTAAAGCCCTCGTGGGTTTGAGCTGAACGTGGTGCACGGCAGGGAGCTCCAGACGGGGGTCAAACACTCACACCGAACTGAGCTCGACCCGACTCAGAGCCCTGATTTTGGGCCACGTGCTCTGCTAGCTGGGGTTAACACTGAAAGTTGGGTATTACCTGGGTCACCTGTCCAATATGAAAGAGGTTAAAGCGGTCACTTCCTGCAGGCTCCAGACAGATGCCACTGACACCGAGGATTGGAGTGATTATACTTCATCAACTCAATCTGCAGCAGCAGCAAACCGATCATTTCCCACTTTTAGCTTTCCATGATAGAGTTTTATATGAGCTGGAAACACATTCAGCATGTTGGTTTTACAGGCGTGAACAGTATCAAAGAGTCGGCACACTTACACACTTACACTGTACCTGCAGTCTTTAAAGGAAAATCCGTAAGGAAGTGGACAGCCGGGGATGCTTCACAAAGATCCACCTAAGTTGCAGAAGTGTAATAAGCTCCGAAGTACAATATGCGTCTCTGTGTGTCCATAGATCATGGCGCCTGATGATAGCTGTTTTGCTCTGAATAACTGTGATTATTCCAGACAACAATTCGGGCAACTTTGGCAACACTTGTAATTCACAGGCGAGCGCCTTTAGCTATTCGATTTGAGCTTTTCAGCAGCCGCGCACAAAAGAAATGCAATTTTGCTGCATGAATATTATACCTGAGGTCTGAAATGAAATCCTCATGCTGAATGAAAGTCATATTTTGTGATTGCGAACGCCATCTCTCCTGCTCCACTTGCGCAGCTACACACACACACACACACACACACACGCTCACGGAGAGCGAGGGCAGGTTTTTATGAGTAATCCTTGCTACTGATTCGGGGCCTGTAATTGTAAGCAGCGCAGCAGGAAGTGAAGCAAGTCTCAGCTATTGACCAGCTTCAGTCTCACACTGAGCTAAAACACAGGGGTGGTGGCACTGCCGCTGAGAACATGTCAATTTTGCTCTTTAGAAAAGGGGCACTGCTTGAAGACTGAAAGCAAATCAACACGGCTATCGACCCAGACAACCCAACCCTGTAAATTGCACTCAGAGAGACGAACAAAACAACAAAAACCATCTCTGGGCTTTTATTGACGGCCAACACTCCGGCTAGCACGCCTTACTTCCAGACGAGCGTAAGATTGAAAAGGCTCAAAAGAAAGGCGTGATAGACCGCTCAAACACACGCAGCACGCGCCTTGTGACGGCGGTTTAGCTCAAAGGCGGCTGTAAAACTCCAGCGTCTCCAGTTCTGATGCGCAACGGCAACAAACTCCCTGAAACTCCTGCCGCTTCCTGCATCGCCTGTTGCTCAACGCCGCACGCGGCTGGAGGCGCGGTAACAGGGGAGGTGACACCACAGAGCCGACAGTCCGCGGCGATGTGTTGTGCAAACGCTGGAGCGAGGCGTTGCTGTCAAACTTGTCTGCTCTCAGGTCAGACAACAGCTCCTTTCTTCCGTGCGTGTGAGTAGATACCATCAAATTCCCGTTGTCTGAGTGTTGTGTTACAACACTCTGCGTGCCTGACATTGACATCTTATCGCTGTGTTCCATGTGAAGACCTGTTGAGGCCTCCGTCATTGTTTCTCTCAGCATAAATGGGGCCAGTGCGAAACGCTGGGAGCCGCCTTGAACAAACAGAATAAATAAATAATAAATATTCAGGCCTGTATGTAAGGGTGTTTACAGCATGTGTGTACATGCATGTGCTATTTTGCAATGTATGCACATAAGCTCTTTGCAATAAAAGCATTTTGATGCAGTCAGGGTGTGTGCAGGAGCTTTTTGGTGAATATCTATGAACAGAACGATGATGATGCCACCTGGGAAGTGTCCATATTCAACACCAAACCCCATCAATATGCATGTATAGAGACGTCTGACCCACATGGAACTGAACATTTATTTATTTTCAAGAAATACCCTCAAAAACAAAAAATAGAATATTAATATCGCGATCGGTGTCAGACCCTATCAACATAACATGTCTAGCTTTTTAGTACAGCTTTGTAACACACTGCTGCAGCCTGGCTACCGCTTAGAAACACACTTAGGTTGAGCTTAGAGAGCTTACAAACCTAATTATCCTGCAATGCAATACAACCAGCGCGCATTTTTGGGGCATCGATTTCAAATGTTGTGCGTTTTTTGTGTGATATGATTATCAGTTTTTATCTCTGGGTGCGCCCGATAATGATATAAGCAAAAGGAATATGCAGCTTGTGGCTTAAGTCCATTACTGCTGTAAGTGTTTGTCCTTGATTTTGGCTCCAAAGAAGCATCGTAGTTTGAGACGTGTTTAAAATACGGATGCTGTCGCTGCGTCTGGGCAAGCAATGATGTCATAATGACAACCAGAAGCTGCACAAGGAACAGTTGTGATGACGAGGAAGTGCATCAGGGTCAAAAGTTCAAGCTCAGTGTCACTGTCAGTTCAGGCGGTGATGCAACTTTGCTTCCTCTGTATCAGGAAACCAAAAGAATAAGCACGCATTAAAATAATGGCTGTATACCACATTCACAACATCTCTGAGGTTTGTCGCAGAGGTCGCTGTCATTATCAAATAATCCCCAAAAGTGATCTTGTGAAAATTGCATGAAAAACCCTGATTGCAATAAAAATACAGTGAGCTCTTTTGTGTCCTGCAGAGGACTGCAGCAGCAGCACCCCCCCCCCGAGCCCCGTTCACAATCAGGACCCACCGACATCACCCAAAATATTTTTCTCTGCACCTGCTGCTACAAACGCTGCATTTAGGTCGCATAACCGCGCAATTTTCCGACGCCACTTTGCATGATTTCTGCATAATGAAGCCCTCCAAAACTTTCCAAAATTCCAACCAGCAATCTCTCGGTGCCACTCACAGCCGCTGAAGTGCAAAGTGTGCGGCAGTGACTTTGCACACGCCGGTGTTGAACAGACAGGTGAGTGTGGGAAGTTCACAAGTTTCCAGCAACCAAGTGTGGGCGCTTAACCATATTCAGCTGCTGCAGGCTCTTTCATTAACCTACAGTTTGAACGCAGCAAACTGAGATCCCTGCGAAGCAGGTGCTTTGCATGTCATATAAAACACAAAGTGCATTATTGTATCTCACAGGGTTTTAGCAGTGTTGTATGGAAACACACATGTTCCTCTGCTGACTGGGTACGACGGCAAAGTTGCAGCGACTGATGAGTCAGCAGCTGCCATAATCACACCGGGGCAAACATAAGCAGCATCATGGACCCTGAGCGGCCGTGCAAACACCGTGTTAAACCAGGTATGAAATGATGTCCTCTCTTTAAAGTCAGAGCCCAGGGATTATGGACGGAGGACGCAGTCACTGTAGGATTTACTAATTAGGGATCATCTCTTCCTTTCTCTCTTTCCATCTCTCTATTTGCTTCCTGTCCTCACACCTCCCCCTCCCCTCCCCTCCCTCCTCCATACTCACCTTGTTTATTGAGGATGAGAGGAGTGAGATGAAATAAGAGGCAAAGAGGCTGTCAGGCCTTCATTGTTCCGTTCTGAACATTTCGGGTGAATTACAGTGGCAGTGGAAATAATTGCTTGTCCCAATTATGAATCCATCTGCCGCGGTGGCTTTCTGATTTGATGGGGAGGAAATTCCCGAGGGCAACACCAAACAATGAGCGGGAATAAGGCACGGGAGCGTGTCAGCGGCCATTAATATCCATAAAGGCAATTTCACAACACACCTAATGACATAAAATGACAGACAATAACGGTTAGGTAATTAGTATGTGTGATTTGTGCATGAGTAGAGGTGTGTGTGTGTGTGTGTGTGTGCGCGTGTGTGTGCAGGGGGATTAGAGCAGAGAGGGAGTTGGGCTAATATATTTCTCTGCAAACACATAGGGACAGTTTACCTGTCCTGTAAAATGAAATGACTTCACAGGAGTACCTAGAAACAATATTTACAATATTATAAGTTTATAAGTTTTTTTTCAGGGTCAGCTGTGGTCAAAATGTCCTGAGCCCTTCTATATTAAAGAAATTTGCAGCAAAACATCATATTTTGGGTTTAAAAAGATCTAAAGTAAAAGTAAACTTCTCATTATCGTGGAGAATGCCCACCAGAACAATAAACTGTAGCCTATTAAGGGCGGAAGAAAGTCAGACAATCATAATGTATCCTGTTTTATAAGTTGATTATCATGTGCTGGTGGAATAATTATCTGTAAAGTAAGCTGGAATTATATTTGTTTATAATAGATGTCATGACATAGTGGAAAGGGGCCTGGAGTAAAAGTCCAGTATGGTAAATTAGAGCCAAAGATGCATAAAATGAAAATATTTAAGTAATTCCCAGGTGCATGACTACTTTAGGAGCGTAATTGAGTAATTACTTAAATTCATTTAATGAATTAATTAATTCAATTATTTAATTGAAATCAAATCCTACAGAATAAAATATAACAATAATATAAGACTAAACAAGTGCTGCATTGTCTTATTAAAAATATTTATTAAATAGTGACAAAAAATAAGGTAAATCTAGAGTGCATACCCAAGTCGTGATCTCATGGTCACTTTATAGATTTTATATAAAAACTGGTAACATTGGGAAGAAAAGCAAAAACACATACAGAAAAGTTTTATTTATTCATAAATATGGTAGAGAATAATCTTTGACCTTTGATATCAGTAAGGTTAAACGCTGTAAACAGTTTAAATATGAACCAAAAACGATCGGGAGAGTGAATGAGGCGGTGATACTGGAGCGGTGCCGGTGATTTCCTGGAGTGCCAGCCTTGTTGGGACTTCTTCCGGGTTCCTGTGTCAGTTTGTTTTGTTTGGGTGTATCAGCGGACAGCTCGGCATGACAGAAACTCACACTCGGCGGCTGTAGTTGCACTTCTTCTCTGACTTGTGTGACGGCTGGGCTGGAGATCGGATGCCCTGTGAGGTCTACCGCAGCAGTTTGGCTCGTTAGAGGCGGACAAGTGACTCCACCGTGATTTTACCTGAGCAGAGACACCTGTTGATCCAGTTTCGACGGACAGGTGACAGGGAGCTGCTCCTGCTCCGGGTGGACAAGCCACCGAAACTTGGATTAATCTCTCACTATTTTAAAAACATAAGGTTTTATAGTGATTATGAAGGTCACTGTGACTTTCGGGGACACCGCGGTGGTGGTTCCCTGCAAAGCTGGATGGACCGTCCGGGATTTAATCGAGCAAGCCACGCGGAGGTACCGCAGGATTCGGGCGCAGGTAAACACCAACCCAGCCTCGAGCTCTTCATTTGTTTTGCTAACTTTCCCACACTTACTCTCACGTGACCGTGCCCGCGGGTAAATGTTTCATTCCACTCATTCTTAACATTTTGTTAGAGCAACGTAGCTTCGTTAAGTGTCCAGTGGCGCGGGTCACGTGACACATTTTGTGGTTATGACGCTATTAATATCACAGCTAGCTGCTATCTTAAAGTAGCCAGACGTCACGTCGTTTGAATGAAGAACGTGATTTATGTGGTGAATATAATTGAATGCTGTGTGGTTAATTAAAATTTGTGCACGTCATGCAACTACAAACATTATTCATATAGAATTATAACTACTATTTACGCTTTTTTGTTGTTGCTAGTATATGTTATGCTAAAGGGGGCAACAAGTGAGCCGCGAACGCACCATTATAATATATTTATCCATTATGTTCTAGTGGTGCTTTCACGGACCTCGTTATTTTGAGGTGTTATCATTTTAATCATTTAAAAATTCAGAAATGAAAAGAGTAGTTTGTTTGGCTTTGTAATTTTATTGCGATGATTCAGAGATAATAGAGTAAACATTTCATCTGTCAACATAAATTAACATATTAGAGTAAAGGTACTTCTGTCTAGTCGGTTTCACACATTTTCATGTTCAAAAGTAACGCTGCAAGAATCCACCACAGTAAAATCTCAGTCCCCTCTGGTTGGCCCTCGGCCTCCATGCATAACACATCTATATGCACTGAGTTTGCACCTGTTCTGATGGGAATTGAAAGTCATTCTCGGAAATGTAGGAGCAGACAGGTTCAGGGAGGAAGTGGAGACAGATTGATGCAACACATCATCACTAGACATCCCTTTGCAGGCGTCAGCGTCCCAAAGCAAACAGAGACTAACTAATGGTTTAATAAGGCTTACACTGGTGTACAGTGTTGTTTTCTTGTGACTCGTGCTGGTTTGAATGCACCACAAATACACAAAGATATGAACCCGCATCTTTCTGCTCCCTGATGGCGCAATCACTTGAACATAAATCATTCTGCAGAGCTGACCTTTTATTAATCAGCTTTGTATGAGCACGCTGTCCTAGCGTGATAGGGTGCTGATGTGTGCTCGGTATCTGCGAGGATGCGAGCGGCGCTGGCTGCAGCCTCGGCTGTCTACCTGTACAATAGCTCCCTGTTTAAGCCCTGGTATCTCGGCGGGCAGGTGGAAGTTTGCTGTTTGATGTCCTCAATGTGGCCACAGTTGGGGATGTGCGCTGTGGACAGGAGGCTTTGTCCTGTGAGTGATTGGGGATTAGGATTGGTGACAGGCTCCGGTGTTATCGGTTGGCTGGTCCCCCCTCAGCCCGCCCACGCGCTCCCCCCCTTGGGGAGAAGAGAGGCTGGCTTGTGGAGATGCGAGGGGCCCAGATGAGATGATGAGACCTGTTCTTTTAAGTAATCCAGTTTGTTTTATTCACCCACTACCAGCAGAATGACTCATGATCAGCTCTCCTAATCCCGTATTTTCTAATCCCTCTTCCCCTGTGGATTTAAGTTAACTCTGTTAAATAAACACAAGCAAAATGGAAGTCAGAAACTTTTGTGAATCTCAATCCAAACTGTCTACGCGGACCATTTACTGCTCGTTTCCACGTTCAGTCATTTCATTTCTCGCTCGGCCACCGGTTCCTTTCAGTTCTGCAAACTGAGTTGCCCAGTTTGTCGTCACGGGCTGCCTAAAAACAACTATTTGTGTGCTGGATCACTGTCCAGGCCATAGAAGGACTGATTGAGTGTCTGTTTCCGCTCATTGAAGGAGGACACACAAACACCCAGAGGCTCCACAAACACACACACACACACACACACACACACACAGGAGCTCATCTTGGTCTGTGTCCCCTGAGCTGTCACGTCTCTGCCTCGCTGACAGCCACAGCCATGCCCACACTGCCCGGCGGTCCCTGTTGGTTGTTCATCGAGGACACACTGCAGTGCACAAGCTGAAGTAGGCTAAACGCGAGCGTGTGATTAGAATGCACTGGGTCCTTGATTGCTTTTCACCGGGCATGTTAATTAGGAGCCGCCGCTAGACGCTGACTCAGCAGTCTGTTGCCTTCTCTTAATAGAGGCAGATCATCACGAGGACAGTCCAGCAGCTCCGAAGCTGCCAGAGAGGACCGAGCGGATCTGACCGGATGTGCCGGCTGCTCCTGCCAGCAGAATCCACTTAGCGCCCACATTAACTGCACATTTCTCCACTCGCCGGCCTCACCGATGACAGCAGGGACAGTGTCAAAAACCCGGGTTTAATCACCGAGGTTGTGTGTGTTGGTTTACAGCCATGTGCAGGGTGAGCGGGATCGTGCACGGTCTCTTTCTGCACCGCAGCACCGGCACGTAGGCCTCCTTAATTAGCAGTTTATTTTAATGTGATCTCAGCTGTGTCTCTTTCCGCGTTGGGCTGCTTTCATCTGCTAGCTGCGGAGAAAACAGTTGCGTCAACCGACAGAGCCTCTAACGAACTGCACGCAGAAAACGTCTCATTATACAGCGTGATTTGTAAAACCCGAGCGTGTGCGCTGCACTTCTCTCACATTGTTCGATCGCTGCTATTGTGGCATGTGATGAAGAAAGTGGGAGTTGTGTAAAGACTCGCACCTGAGGTGTTAAGATTTCTATGTTATAGTAGTTATATTTGTTTGATTTGCAATGAAAATCTTAACTCGGCTCCATCTGCCATCAATATCATCTTTTAATAAAAAAACTAGGCTGGATTTGTAGAAGATTATTACTTATTTATGTAAAAATGACATAATATCTTCAGGCTGATTACATGTTTAGTCTATAAAATGCTAAAAAACAGGGAACCCGCTCATCATATGCTCCCAGAGTGGCGTCTTGAATTACTTGTTTTGTGTCGGACTGACAGCACGACAAAGATAATCAGTTTATATTCAAGACATTAAGCAGCGAATTCACACATTTAAAGCTTTGGAACAAACAAAGTGAAGTGTGAATAGAGGATCAGTCAAATATCGAAGTTGCTGCGAGTGAGTTTAGTGTTTCCGAGGCCGCCTTCTGCAAACTGCGACGGAGTAAGGTGTCCACAGCTGCCGTGGCAGCGAAGAGTCTCGATAACGCCCGTCTGACCTCCTGTTTTCCTCCATCACTGTGTTAGCATAGGACCATAGCCTCGGGGACCAGCATGTTAGCCTGCGAGTGTTGTGCGTTCTCAGGGGAAGCATCCAGGCACTGTAGCTGTCTCTCCCCGTCTCATGGTCTGTCTGTGCAGGTTCAGTTCAGATTACAGCCCCTATACCAAACCCCTGCGCTGACACCTGACAGCGCACCAAACAAGCTGAAAGCACTTTGCCCTCCTTCTCAGTACATAGGAGTGAGAGGAGTTGTCCGTTGTGGTTTGGTATGTGCCTCAGAACTCAGCTATGCAAAAGGCATTTTTTAAAGTTTAATGTAACTGTTCAGACCTGCTGTTTCACCTCCTTGGGTGTGCTTGCTATTGGATTTTTAGGCCAGGCTGGATGTCAGATATGTTCAGGGAGCTGGTCCGCGTTCATCAAACTGCATTAAACGTGTATTATAAATGTATGGCGTGTTCACTCCATCGATCCCTGAAGGAAAACACCCCTGTAAAGCTACAGAGCAGCATAGTGAGCCTAGAAGGTGTCTGCCGTTTAGCCGGAGGCGCGCCACTTTAAACTTGAGCATCCCCGGACATGACATTAAAAAGCAGATGTGATCCCGCGTCGGTTCTCGGTTAAAGAGAGGTGAAAGTACAAAAGCCTCTTTTTAAAATGCCAACGCCATTCAGTGTGTTCTGCCGTGACGCTCATTCAGGAAAGAAACTAGATCAAATTCATATTTAATCTCTTAAAAGAGGCAGTTCATAAAAGCAGTAAAAGACCTGACAAAGGCAGGCTTTTAGCTGAACTCTGTATTGCTATTGGCAGGAGGTAAATATTCCAGTGCCTTTGCTCCCCTTTGATAAAACGAGAGCGCGCTGTTTATAAATGCAACATTAAAACCAGTCCTTTCAGCGACTTCTCAGCGAGAGCGTGTCTTTAAAATCATTTGGGGAGTGAATTGAATTCCCGTCGCCGTTCTGCACGACTCAAAGCGTCTCATCGCAAATTCTTTCATGATATGTATTTATGGAGGAAAACAGAATTGCCTGATATTTGCCGTTATTTGCTGCAAATGTTTCAGATTTAACAGATTTAAAACTGTTCAACGCAGTATCATTACAAATGAATTTAATAAGCATTCATTAATAGCAAGCAGTTAATTAGAAACTTATCTGCTGACATGAATGATGCCCCTCTCTGTGGAGTAGTCAGCAGGATGACGTGAGGCCGGAGAGTCCGAGCATCCACGTGTCAGCTGATTGCACATCGCCGGTTGCATCCCTACTTGGTGTGTTCCTGTTGTGCTCCGGGTTCATTTTGACCTTGACAACAGTGCAATGCAGCCCAAGGTCAGGCCTCCTCCACCTCTGGCTGTCGCGTGCCTTCAGAGAAAGCGACAGCTCTCCTTCCCCTGTCCCCTCGCTCGCACCGATGGATCCGGCTCCAGCGGCTCCTCATCGACGTGTTCATTAAATACTTTTTTTTTTTTCTTTTTGTCACGGCTAAATCCACACCGTCCTCCTGCAGCTGTGTAATTACACATTCTTCCGAGGATCAAAGTGTGAAATAGCACCCCCCCAACACCGCCGCCGCAGCCCCACTGAATTTAGCTCCACTAATCGCCCCCGACGCTTTCACCGTCCTCGAGTGGTGTCATGTTTGCTCGCCAGAGAGGGGGAGAAGAAGGAGAGATATCGCTTTAAATGGTGGTGGTGGGGGGGGGGTTAATGGTGTAATTTGCAGGGAATTTACTCTTCTAACTGTCACGGTAATTCTCCTCCGCCGTTGACTGACTGACTCCCGGCTCCTTTTGTTTTTTATTTCCTGGGAAGAGTTCCGGATACAAAGGGGAATTACCAGGGATTGACAATGAGGGACTTCAGAGGAGTTCCTTTCATTCCCCTCTTTCCTTCCTATAGATTACTTTCCCTCTGAAGTGTCATACATTCATCCCTTTTCATCAGTGGGTGGAAAGAGAGGGAAAGTGTGTTTCCTCAGGTCTTTGCGAGTTCTGGCTGAGGAAACAGAAGCGCGCGTACGCCAGGTGTGTTTAAACACTGCCTGCAGAGGTGATGCTAATTAACACTCGGGCATCGCTGCGCTCTAATCCACTGATGACAATTAATCCCCCCCCCCCCCCCCCCCACCAAAATCCCACTAATGCCTCTTATTCCATTAAGGTGTGTGTCTTAATCCCGGCAACGTGACATCATCGCAGAAAGAGCCAATCGCCGCCGTTTCCTCCCTTTGCTGCTGTTGTCTCTCTCACACACACACACGTACACACACACACACACACACACACACACACACACACACACACGGGAGCGCTGACACTTACTCTCACACATACTGTAAACAGTGTCAGAGGAATGCCGGCGGTCGTTCGGGTCGGACCAGTTTTTCCGGGAGGCGTAAATACACAGTGCCGCTTTCAACGTCCTACTTATCATCAGCCCGTCTTTGTTCGGTCCTTTTGCGGGTCAGATCAAGTTGAGCTGACAGTTTTAGTGCCATTTCAGAACATATGATCATGAGTTTAAGCCTTAAAACCAAAGATTTATTAGACACTTGATATTAATATGTGCAGAACACTTATCCTTCTCTTACATCCACGATGTTTCCCACGAGTCATGCTGTTTTACTAGATTTTTCCTGAGCCTCCAGCCACATTTTACATCTTCCAGTCCCGTCTGTTGATGCAGTTGAATGCTCTGTGTGTGGCAAGGCCATTTAGTTTCATAGAGAATGGTCGGTGCATACAGGTGTCAGATAGGGAGATAGAGAAGTTAAAAACAGTTTAAAGGCAAAACAAGACAACTGCAAAGAGCAAAACAAAAGAGATCACTATAAAATGACATTGAGCGACTACACGCAAGGTCCGTAACATCAGTGGAAGTCCGCAGTGTTCCGTTACAGGGCCCCTGTCGTGCTGTTTTGTCGGTGCAACTTCATATTCCCGCAGTGACAGAGTGCTCTGCGCTCTGGATCGCCGGGGGTTGCATGCCTGTTGTGCATGGCGCGGAAACGAAAAGTTGCAGAGCGCCCCGCTCCCTCCATCCCTCCCAGCTCCGGCGCTGGTATTACAGGCACTTCTGAAGAAAGGGAGGCTCTGGCTTTATTCCTGTGATTGAAATCCCAGACTCTCCCAGCCATTTGTTTTAAGAGAATGGACTTGGCCCATTGTGAAAGGCAGACACCCTCTTTTTTTTTTTTTTTTTTTTTCCTCGCGCCCTGTAATTCACATTCGGATGCAGCGGAGCAAGAACGAGCCCATTCACAACGGGGCTCAGTGATACAGCAGAAGCCGCTCGCTTGGGTCTCCGCCAAACTCATTCCCGGCTCGGAGGCTTACAGCCTATAGCTGTTAATTTAGCTGGTAATGTAGTCCTGTGTTGCTCTTGACAGATTGCTTATTGGTATGGGCAGTTCCTAATGGGCCATTTTCTACTGCACACATTGTTAGAAACGATAAGGCCTGTCAAAGATTTCTTTTCTTCGTCTAGAAATCACTTTTAATAGGAAAAAATGGCAATTATTTATGAAACGGGGCTAAATTTAACCCCGGCAGGAGGTTGGAAGTGCTTTCTGTTTCAGTTTCCATTCACAGTTTATCATCAGCTGCATCTTAAATTGCCCACAGATGTATTTTCTCTTGGAGATCTGCGCAGCGTCGCCACAATAGGCCAGGCCACAAAAAGGGGAAGATGCCATTGTTCGTGAACTTCTCTGTTGATGCTGCTGTGTAAATAGCACACAGAGTTCAGACTGCACCACAGTCAAAAGTCCTTGTTCTCTCCGTCAGTGGACGGAGCGCCAGGCCGGTTGTAGTTCCTGCTCCGTGGGGTGTGTTCCCTCTGACCCCTGTCTTCATGGTGACAGTGAAACCGGCCTGGAATGTGCCCACCAGCGTTCCCCACAGACCAGCAGAACTGGAAAAGCTCCTATCCCCCCCCCCCCCCCCAACTCCACTCTCACATTCCTCTGTGCAAACCGTGAACACCCAGTGTGCAAGTACAGTGTTTGCACCATTATGATGTTGACTGACTGTCACATTTGTTGCTGTAGCATTCACAGTGGAGTGAAATGGCTAACCTGAGCTGTATTTGACCATACGTTGCACTGAGTTTTCAATGCATAGATCAAGAGTTTTCAAGTTTCTGGAAAATCAATTAGAAAAATAAGATTTTTATATTTTTTAGCCAATGCCAACATTATCACAGTAAAGCATGAATCACATAAAATTCAATAGGACAGCACATTTTTATCACAGCTAACAAACGTATATGCCGCCTCAAGTATCCTTTCCCTCTTTGCTCCCGAGAGGAGGCCTTAAAAATAGTTTAAACTCCAAGAAGAGTGAAAGCAGGTGTGGGAAGAAACGCTGCCAAACTTTCCCAGCCGACGGGGTTTGGCGAGGTTAACACATGTCACCAAATTGGAGAACTAACTCCGGTACATGACAGCTGTCAGATTATACAGTGTGCACACCGCGCTGGACAGTCAGCCCTGTGACTGTTATACGCTGAGTATTTATGCCTGCCAGAGTTTGCATGTGTGGTAAGTGCAGTAGTTGGAAACTGCCTTATTGTCTGTCATTTAAGCTGTTAACCATGTTTAGTGTTTATTTCTAATATGAGTTCATGGTTTGTGTGTCCAGCACGGGGAGACTGAAGTGAGGACCCACCACTTGGAGTACACCGAAGGAGGGATCCTGGACAAGGACGACCTGCTGAGCGATCTAGTGGAGGACAGAGACAAGGTGAGGACACCCCCCTGCCAAACACACCTGATTTCAGGCTGCTCGTGTGTCCGTCGGAGCCGGTGTACGTTGAGCACGGCGTTGAGTGACAGACAGCAATTTGTCATGGTTAGCCACCTTAACATAACAAAACGAGCTGCGATGCGGGCGGCGAGCTTTTCCCCCCCGATTGTTCTCACCTGGTATGTGGTCGGCCGAGTCACAGCAGAGAAACCGTTGCCCTTAGCCCCGCTTAACGTCTGGTGGCGGCTTTATTTCCACTCCGTCCTTAAATTCTCCAGCCTGGCAGGATGACAGGGCGTCCAGTAAACGAGGCGTTTGTCATTCCAGACCTCAGTTAGCTTGTCGCTGGTTGTTAGCTAAATACAGAGGCGGCAAAAATGAGTTTATGTGCTCACCGCAGAAAATAAACAATGATTGGCTCTATTTAACGTCAAGGAAGTGAGCTTTCTTCCTCTTCCGCCTCTCGCTGAACTTCCTCCGCTCCTGTTCTTCAGCAAACAAAGAGGTCGGAGCGGTGATGACGCCGTGTGATTTAGCTGTCATGTTCACTTTTACTGCGACAGATGAAAGGACACCATTTCAGGTTTAAAGCGAATCGGCCGCGTGCACGGCGGGGGGGACGTTCTCCACGACAGCAGCGATCTAACACAGAACTGGGAGTCCAGGCCCACTGCATCTCTCACACACACGCTTGCACACAGTGGCCCAATTTCTATAAAGAGCAAATTTCATTCCTCTTGCTAATTTCCCATAATGCATTCCTAAGATGTGCTAATAAACTGCCCGAAATCCATATTCATAAGCCCCGGGCCCAGACGAGTGATGAATTATCAACACTTAGTCAGCAAGAAGGCCAAATGAAATGGAAATGGAATATTCAGCCGACCCTGTGCCGCGCACTGACAATTGGTGTTTTAAGCTGCATGAACAATAGAGAGTGTGTGTGTGTGTGTGTGTGTCATGTGCATGTAGGACTGCAAGTCTGGCAAAACACTCACTGTGAAAAAGGGGACACGGTTAAATAATAGATGTGTAAACTCAGTGGGAATCTTCAACCGGGGGGGGGGGCTTTTTGCAATCACAGAAGAACAGAGGCTTCATTTTCCAGCCTGATGGAATTCTAATCACAAGATCTGCGTCTTATTCGCGCACGAGAGGGGGAGTCGTAGATTCTAATGACTCATTTTCCAGCCTAAAACCCGTTTCCTCTCAGCGTCTCCCTCAGAGCGACGACGAAGTGTCACCGATCGAATCCCGCACCGGCGTTTGATCAAACCCGCCGCAGACGTTGGTGATTACGGGCTCTGCTGAGCAAACGCTTCGCCCGAACCTGCGCCGTGCGGGAGCCGTCCTATTTACCTTTGCTTCTTTCCTCGCTCGGCTTTCACCCGATCCGCCTGACGCCCTCCCCAATTTCATCTCTCGTCTCATTTTATCCTTTTGTTTTCGCCGCTGATGAAAAGATAGCAGGCGGAATGGGACGAGCTCACGTGATCTTCACAACGCGCCAGTCATCCGACTTATCTCCGGGCTTCCAAACAGTGTCGGCTCTCATAGATTAATGAGCTGTGCCTGGCATCCTTGATTAGTCTGACTTCCTTTTGTTTGTCTACGTTTTTATTACCTCGCCGCCGCCACCGCCGCCGCCAGATTCTATCTTTAGTGCTTTTCTTTTTTGTGCTGTTATTGTGGCCGGCGCTGTTTCGCCATCAATCATACAGGAGTGGTCCCATTGTGAGGGCCCTCCACGGCACAGCGTGGGCCTTGTGTTAGCTGCGGATGCTAATGAGAGATAATGGTTAGCTATTTGTACGCCTAGTGGTTAGCTTAGCCGCGAGTCCAGACCTCTTTATCTGGGCCAGCCCTCGACCATTACTCAACACACACGCACACACAGTCGCGCACACACATCTGCTGTGTCTGCCGCCCGCGCCGAACCGCAGGCAGGCGTGTAGCGTAGCATGTTAGCATTAGCGTTGCACGGAAGGAGCGCCACTGGTGGTTGATGAGGGCGGAGATGAGGGGGCGGCGGTGATTTGATTACAGCTCTGCCCCCTGCATCTGCGACATGTGCGCACACACGCACACACCGACACGCACGCACGCTCCGTTCATTAGCGCCCCATCACGAAACACCGGCCACCAGCCTCCTCATGAATATTAATATCAATCTGATGAATGTGAAGAAGGCCGTGGGGTGTTGGCTTAGGTGTGACCACATATACACAGCGCACACTCAATACACACAATAGACCAGAGTATAAAGAGAACACTGCAGGTCATGGTTCAGTCAATTATACTCCATGAAGCTCTCCTCTTCTGTGACCCTTCACTCTGGGCGCGCCGCATGCATGTGTGCGCGCCCTGCAGCTCTCGGATGACAGTTGGAGACGCGGCGGTTGGAGCCACTGACCTGTCGGATACCACGCTTACTTTGTTAATGGCGGGGAGGAGGAGCGGGCACGCACAGCAGCTTTTCCATCTCCTTCTCTTTCGTCACGCTGTTTCGGTCAAAGCACCGCAGTTCAGGGACTAGTTAACCCGCTTTATCCTCCACCAGTCTGCTGCTTTGTATTTTTCCAGCCACGTGTTCATTCATTCACACACACACACACACACCGCAGGCTTTTATGTGGCTGTAGGTTGGATATGTGGTGATATCCATCATAAGATGATACAGAGTCATATCTTGATTTATCGGGTTTTAATTCTTGCTATCTGTTGTTTTACCTTGCTTTCCTTACGTCCCCATCTCCTCCTCCCTCACCCATCTTCTCCCCTCTCTCCACCCTCCCTGCTTCAAAAGCAGTTATTAACAGATGTAGCGCTTTACCTCTACACAGCCGCCCCCATTTACCGCAACCAGAGCTGTCACTCTCTCCCATTCACAGTCCTTTGGGGTCCTGCATTAGCCTCGGCCATTACTCGCATACGTCTCCGCGGCACACAGGCGCTGTCAGGCAAGGCCGTCCAATGCCAGCAGGCCATTAACATACCAGCTATACACCAGGTTTCAACTGCTGCGTGTGTGCGTGTGTATATATTAGAGTCTGACTAATATACTGGCCAATATTCCTTCTGTTATATACTGCAGAAAACATGCTTAGGCTGATTTATTTGTATCACTATAAAGCCGTATAACATGCTAACATGCTCTCTGTGACGTATATGAAACTCATGCAGCGTGATCAGAAGGCCTCCCCACACTCCTCCTTCCTTCGCCCGGGTGCGGCTGAAATTCGAATGTTCAACATGTGTGTGTGTGTGTGTCCTCTCTTGTCACGGCGATCTCCTCCAGAATGGGAATTAAACTCAGGGAGCATAACGTCTCCTCATAAGTGGACTGTCACTCCTCATTCCAATGCGCGCAGACACACGTGCGCGGCACTCCGCACGGACCTTGTTTTCTAGGAGAAGGGAAAAAAACCCCTCAACCTTCCCTCCGATGCAGCCAAATGAGAAATCTAATTTCATGGGAAATTTAATGAAAAAAAAAAACTGGAATGATTTCCTCCACCTCTCTTTAATTAGCCCTTTTTAATCACCGCGCCTACATGGCGTCCGCGAACCTCCCGTGCGGTCTCCGGTCGCTGGAATGTAAATGGTACGGGTGCACATCCCAGCTGATCTCCCTCTGAAATGTCAACGCTTGATTACGATTACGATCTCCCATCATCCATCTCATCTGCTGGCGTGTCGCAGCGGAGGACCCGGTGCTGGAGAAATGAATTGGTCACATGGAGACGTGTTCTGATATTTAAAGTAGGTCTGTGGTCACGAGCATCCTTCGTATCCTTTAAGGAGGAAATGACAACTCTTTGAATAATGACTTTCTTTAATTGGACACCATATAAGGAAAGCTTCACCTACACACTTCATTTTGCAAATCGAACAGATGTGCATGAAGGAGCCGGATTCCTCACATACATGTTCTGTCATGAAAAGTTATAATCTCGACTAATTAGAGGAGCTGATTGGTTCCATACTTGTGATGCTACACGATATCGTTCAGGCAAATCAAGCAACCAGGAGAGTTTTACATAGCAAGGTGCAGAACATCTTATGCATCTCATAGACAAGCTATGTCTCTAAATGATATGCATGTCCGTACTTGTGACAACAGCGTGCGCTTGTTTTGTTTGTATGTCTCGCTGTCGGTCCTGGAACCGATGCGAGACACATTCCTGACAACGTGCCGAGAAAACGCACGCCAGCAAATGTAACGGAAGACAAGGCAGGCAGTGAATGACTGGTGGAATACATAATAATAGGACATTATGCATTTTTAAGCTTTCATTGATCCCCTTGGGGTGACTGCTCCGGGTGAGGTGCTGCAGAAGGTCGGCACTGTGGATATTTGGGGTCTTTTCGTCTTTGAATTTAGATGATTTAGACAGGTTGCATTAATAAATTACTTTCATAAAAATACAAGAAAACAAAAAAAGAGTGATTTTTGAGAGCAGGTGTCTGTCAGGCTTATTTCTGCGGTTTTACATAATCCTCCTCGGAGAAATGATCACACGTGGAGTCGTCTCAGCTGATCTGCAGAAATTCGGCTTCTTTGGTGAAATGAAAAATGAAACGCTAGTTCTCAAACTAAGGCACAAACGAAGGGGCTGGTGGCAGCTCCACCATAAAGAACACTGTTTTGTTTGCGAGAACTTAAAATTACAGACAAGATGTTGCACGAGCGCCCTCGTCTCAGAACCGATTTAAATCAGCCGTCACATCACGCGGTCCTGTCTTGGGCTTCACGTCCCACAGCTCACAATGCAGTGCTTTAATCCTGCCAGAGATTTTGTTTCCAGCAGCTCCAGGAGAACTCTCCCGTGAGTCACGTCGGGTGATTTGCCTGGAATCATTTATTGCGTGTCAGATGTCAGCCCCTTCTGACAGGCGACAATAAGGCATTACTTAAAACGTGCAAACCCGCTGGAGGAAAAGTTTAGTGAATGGGACGTGATTGCGAGGCGCAGACGTGCTGATTAGCCTTTGATGCTCCCTGACATCCCGCTCCCTCACCTCCGTCCGCCGCGTTTTGATTGGCATCTGAATAGTCAAATAACTCTGCACGGTGTGTGAATGGCCGGTGATGAGCGGGAGCACGAGGTTCAAGTGCGCTGATTAGAAAATGTTACGGCGAGGCAAAGTGGTTTATTTATATGGCGCAGCTCATACACTACGAGAAATAGATTAAAAATGTAAGATGCTTCAGGATGAGTCAAAGCTTAGCTTGTACAGGTAGCAGCTCTACCTGATGACCGGACGACCTGAGAGGCTGGGGGGGGGGGGTTCAGACCACACCGACACAGATGCATTTTGGTCCCCACTCACATCATCGCCCTCCCATCCCACCCTGTGAGGATGCGCTGCGTTCCCCACTGCCCCCCGACACATTTGAATATCAATTAGAAACCTTATGTTTCCGGACACGGGAACGGCCCGCCGCGCTAAATGAACGGTTCACCTGTAGCCACTCATTACGTTCCGTCTGTTGTCTGCAAAATTGATTTCACATTTGCCTTTATTCCTCCCGCCCCTAAAAAAACGCATTCGGCTCTCGAGGTCGCCATCGCCGCCGAAGCCCGGAGGCTCCAGACATGTCGGGCGTTCTAGATTTTATTGTCTGAAGCCACATTGCACAATGGAAAACAGCTATTTTACATGTGAACCTGATGACTTCAGACTGGATGAGGTTGGTGGAGACCAGAAAATAGTTATTAAGTATAAGAAAGTTTGAGTTTTCACTTTGTTATCCTGCCCTTTGAAATAATGATTTATACTTAGGGAGGCAGAGTTTCACTTGCTTCCTCCACACCTTGTTCTCATTATGCATTCTCTTCAACTGCAGCCGTGCTTGTGTATTCAGATCTCCGGTAAACATGGAGGATATTGAATAAAGTTAGATCATCTCCGTGTCAGACTGTCGCCTGCAGATCAGATCAGATCAGACCCGAGCGGTTGAGCGTTTAGCCCCGGTGGGATTCGGTCACTTGAGCTGATTTGATCATATCTCATCAGCCGCAACCTTGATTCAACCCCCCCCCCTGCACGCACACACACACACCTACCTCCTCCCATCCGAGCACCACGACAGCTCTTCATCTGATTATATTCAATTAACAATACCCCCCACTCATGCACACATTCGCCGAACCCCCCTTTGATTGTAATTGCGAGGAGGGAACTGAAGGAAGGCTTAAGGAGAAGGAATTCTCACTGTGCCCGTCTGCTTTTCATTTAACGCCACGCACGTCGGGCTTCCTCACAAAGTTGCCCTTTAGAATTTTAATTCCTTCAGATGATCCACTGCTCTACCTTTCGACTTTGAATGATGGCGCCTCTCCAAAGTGATTTGTCAGTTCAGTGAAGCAAAAGAGCAGGATTCAGTTAGGATAAGGCCCGTCTCTGTTTTCTTTGCGTAGGTGTGTGTGACTTATAGAGGCTGCGCTAGGTCATCGCACCCTCAGATCTTGTCCTTTTGTACCCCTCCTTCTGTTAATCACGCCGACTCCATGTTGCCCTCTGTGTCACCATCACACCACCCATTAGCTCCTAATGGAGTGAGACGGTCAGGCTGTAACCTGACCTGCCCCTGCTGCTGCGGCCTGGCAGGAGGAAGCTGGAGGAGGGGGCCAGAGGGGCGCCGCGTTCAGTGGAATCGCTTCCCTAATGACACGTGCAGGTAATCAGCGTGGTAGAAGAAGACGCAGCGTGACGATGTGGAAGAGGCGGCCTCGGGTCATGCTCTGCTTTTCAAATTACCTGTGATCCGGCGCTGCGGCTAAACAGAGACTTTCAAGTTAAACAAACGGATTCATTCAAAGTCCAGTTCAGCCCCACTCACGTCACTGTGCGAAGCTGCGGCTCGGGTTGCGTATGTTGTCAGCATTAGCTTTAACAGCTAGCAGTGATTTCGGCACAGCAGCCTGCAGAGGAGCTAATCACATCCAGCTAATGATCTATTATAGATCAACTTGTTTACAGCAAATCTACTCTCTGACCTAAGCAGCCTCACGCCATCTGTTTTCCTACATGACATCGCCCCAGACTATGTGTGTGTGTGTGTGTGTGTGTGTGTGTGAGCGCGGTGTGTTTCCCCTGTGCTTGCAGAGTCTCCGCTCACTCCAACTGCTAATAACTCAAATCAGCAGAAAGTCACACTCCCGAATGTGCCTCACGCTCGTGCGCGCGCTTGCGTGTGTGTGTGTGTGTGTAGCAGTGTGTGTCTTTGCAGCAGCTAGAGGATAAATGCTCGTAACGCCGAATCCAACTCATTTAGGTTAAGCATTTAATGATTTCTGGCGCAATTACAAAGCCGGAAGCCACATCTGCGTCCATTGTTTTTCACGCGCGCGCTGAAACACGCACGCCGTTATTGTTATTATTCATTTTTCCTGCCTCTCATCCTCATCACCTAACTGATTGGCCTAATGAATGGAGCTCTGTGGATGGTAATGTGCCTGAATAGGCCACTCAAGTCATTAGCCAGTCCGACCGGGGAGGGACGCACGGAAAAGGAGGAGAAGAGGCTGGATTTGAGATGGGTGATGGGACTTTTTAAAACATGCAGCTTTAAAACAGCAGCTTTACAAACACATGAAACAGTGGTTCGGTGAAACACAGTATCCAAAGTAACCCTGCATGTTGATTTCTCAAAAATACACTCTTTACAACAATATAATAATATAATAATTTGATTTAATGAGTCAGTTTTTTGGATTGTTGTACTTTAGATCAATGCTTTCTACCCTTTGATTGGGTTTTTTTCACCTTTAAAGAACAATTATCAATATTTTTACACCATTAATTGATCAGGTGACCACCTCCATGTGAAAGGGGTTGCTTGTGGCGATGGAAAAATCAGTTATTGCAGGTTTGATTCATCAACACTGTGTGTGATGATTTATTTGTTTATTTGGAATTTAGTGTCACATTTTAAAACAAAAATTGAGTCAAAGCCATAATGATAATATAAACTTGATTCAAAAAAGATTTATAAAGGATTAATCAACGTATTATTTCACCACTTGGTGCCTATTTTACAGTGATTGTTAATTATAAGCTGAATTTCCTTTGTTAAACTACTCTCTAATGTTATATAGCCAGATACGTTCTGCAGCACACACATTATATGCTTTAATTTCAGTTGGATGTGACTGAAAATGATGCAGCCGGAGCTCCACCCCGTACAGATATGGATAGATGGTGCTGTCACGCCGTGTTTTGTACTCACGAGGCTTGCCGACACGTAACGCAGCTCAAATCCTACTTTTCCCTTCCAGGCTTTGATGTTGAGTCAATAACTATCTAATAAGGCGTGTTGGTAGGAACACTATGTTGATGGGTGGATGGAAAACCTGCAGGTGAGGCTTTTTTTCCCCCTTGCAAAACACCTCCAGGCGGTGAGTGATGTCGGCTCTCCATGGCAACAGCGAGGACCCCAGTGCCAGTAATGTATAGCGCAGGTATAGTGCAAGCAAGCAGCAAGCCGGTGGGAAAACTGGATGTTTTAGCCTGAAAAGAAGTCATCAGAGCTGAAAAATGGCAACGATTCAGGGAGGGACAGCACTTTTAGGTCATGGAAGCACTCTGACCCAGAAACAGAGAGGATCTACGTCACGGGCCGCAGCGGAAAACCAGCGAATTATCAATAATTTAACAAACAAGAACAGTGAAAAGTACACATTTCCCCTTTAAATCCTCCGTAGCATCACTTCAAAGCGCTGTCCGCACAAAGAGGAGGGCGCCAGGCAGACAGAAAAGAGGTGACGTACGGTATGAAAGTCTAATGTCAAGGGAGGGCAGATGGAGAGAAGAGGAGGAGGAGGAGGGGTAGTCTGTGGAGGAGAGAGCCACAGGTGAGAGGGCGCCAGCCTCGCAGCTCTGAGTTAATCACTCCTTCTATTTCTCTGTCAGATCCCGGGAGGAGGGAGGGAGGGAAGGAGGATGGAGGAGGAGGAGGAGGAGGTTGGAGGGGAGCAGCTGGCCTTGCGACGGCCACAGGGAAAAGAAAGCTGATTATTAGGCTCTGGCTCCGACTTTTGAGGACTGGAGCCGGGGCGTGTGTGCGACACCAGCGTGCGCGCGCGTGCGTGCGTTTGCATGCGTTCATGCACATTTACGAGAACGAGGTTATGGCTCCCTGTGTGCCGCGGCCCTGCGCACGCTTGAGAGGCACCGTGCGAGCGTGCGTGTGCGTAGTTTGAGCGCGTGTGAGTGCGCAGACGTGGAACAGGACCAGTGTAACCACCGCTGATGTGTTTGCACTGCGGGAATGATGAACGAGCCCGTTTGATATTTGTGTTGCCGGCCGGAGAAATATGAGGCCTGGAGCTCCCCTGTCACCCACATCCCTCGCTCTTTCACTCCCTCTTTCCCCTCACCTCCCCACTCCCTCCTCCCCCCTTCTCTCCCCCGGCCTCTCGGGCATGTGTGATTTATGAAGAGTTTACCCTCTCCCTTTATGAGTGTGCATAAATAATAATGTGGCTTGTCACCGTGCGTAGCCGGTACCTCAGCTGGTGGCTCTCCCTGTGCACGCGCGCGCCTGCGTGTGTGTTTGCGTGCGCGTACCCTCTCAGTCGGCGCACATGTGCTCCATCACTGTGGCTGATGCGACAGATGTGAGTGCGCGGACACAGAGAGAGGCAGGGAGAAGCTTTTGGCAGTGAGCCCGAACAATAAGCAGTTAATAACACACCCCGACAAGTTTTCCTTTCCTCCAGAACCTCTGCCCAGTTTTTACTCTTCCTAATTGATTATGATCATTAATTACACTACATAGAAATGGGAAATTACAATGCAACTTAGATGAAATGATTTGATGCACCAGACATTAGAATTCTGTAATATCTTCACCTGTTGCTGGTCGCTCTGCAGACAGAGTGACACTGCATATTAACAGATAGGTGTTCCAGGAACAGTAAATTCAAACTTAAATCTCTGCAGGTGAGTTAACGAGTTAATGTTTAATAAAGTTTGTACCCGTTATATATTGCAATGTGGACAAAACACCTTGCACACACACACACACCAGAGAGTACACACAGCAGAGCTGGGTCAACTCCTCCCTGATCTCGGGCGGCGTTTTCTATTCCTCCGGCCGCGATCCCTCCGGTTGCTATTTTTACTTTGTGGAATAACATTAGATCTGGGTCATCGTTTGCTAAATTTGCATGTATGCAAATGTTCCGAGCGCCGCACCAACACCGACTGAGGAATTTACTTTGGCACGTTCGCGTTTTAGATCGGCGCGTCGGAGGCATCAAAGAGACGTTATGTTCAATGTGGAGGCACTAGCGGCTTTCTGGGGCCGCTGGCATCTCTTCAAACAGAAAGAAAGAACCATTTAGAGGTTCAAGTAGTGATGTCTCTGTATATGATTCATTATTTTGAGAGAGTCCCTTAGCACCGGCTTGACAAGTTGGATTGTGCGCCTCTTTGTGTGCCTCGGCTCACGAGTGGGAGCCGCTGGAGTCGCTTCGCCGATCTTTGAGCCTTTGTGTCTCTAATCTTAAACACTGCAGTCATATGAATGATTGTACATGAGCGTGTGTGTTCGTGCGAAGGCCGGGAGCCAGGTGTGTGTGTTCCTGAGAGGTAACCACATCTGCTACTGTGCGGTATAGATTGAGGCTGGAATAGACGCAGGATTAGCGGCTCTCACCGGTAATACAACCAATTTTCTACTTGTTTAAATAACACAGGCCAGACATTCCTCTGATGGGCCCTCCACTGCCCTGGAAAAACGTGTGCGTGTCGGCTGTACAGTTTGTGGCCTTGGATTAGTTTTTGGTGCATGCTTCAGATCATGTAAGCATCTTTGTGTGCTGTGTTCGAACGCAGGCTTGTTTTTGCTATACCACACTGGTGCATCCTGCGTTTTAATAAAACTACTGAACAAACAGCTGTAAAATACTAATTACTTGTTGCCTCGTTGTGTGTTTTTGTAATTCTGTAATATACTAATCAAACATGAACAACGTTAGCTCACAGGGATATCTCCGTGCAGCTTTAATGAACATTTTAAGCTTGATCTTGTGTCATGTTCACTTAAAACCAAGTGTCTTTTAACCAAATCAGCGTTTTGCTCTCGTTAAACACTCAATCAATACCCCAGAATGCAATGCAGCCGTGCGCTTGAGATTACAGAGAGTTTTACGGCCTACAAACGTCACTCGACCCTGATGTAAAAACGCAATTGAGTGCCTGAGCCGCAGCTGCATGCACAGTCAGAGACATTAAGATAATGTCTCTTCATACTTTTATGTTACTATTACAAATATGCAGATTGTGGCTACTTCAGTGGCAGGTTCTGGTGTGTTTAGGCTCAATATGTTAAATTAGTCAGCATTCTTAAAGAGACAGGACCCCTCAAACTGCAAACAAAGTCTGTTATTACCACACTCTAGCTTTTGAATACTTATGTACTTATGCATATGTGCAATGGGCTGCACAAGGCTGAGCAAGCTTCGCTGGAATTAAAGAGCACCGTGCTGCAATCCAGAGGCATTCAGAGAAAAGCTGTAAATCAGTGAGTGAAATCGAAATTTCTCATGTTCCAAACTGAGCATGACACACACGGTAATGTGCTCCACAATGGCGTAAAAATCAGAGATTATCCACCCGGCAGCGGCAACCTGAACACCACTCTTCATACTGAAGAGCAGCGCTAATTACAATCAACTGCTGGTCGATTTAAAGCGGCAGATAACCGTCTGCGCCTTTTGTGTCCAGTTGATTATGGCTTGCCACGGATATCAAGAGCTAAATTTCAGGGTGAGACACTCCACCTCTTAAAATTCACGTGAAAGGCAACAACCTGATGCACAGAATACAAGGCGAGGAGCCGTACAGTACGGAGGAAATGTTTGTTTTTCGTGCACAGTTCCACCGGGCGACTGGAAGCCGCGGTTTGAATCCTTGAAGCTATGGCGCCATCAAAAACGCAGACGCGGAGTCAGATCGTCAGGTAGCGAGGGCCTTTATTTTCTGCAGCGGAGAGGAGACGCTGAGAGTGGGAGGTTTATTCCCTCTGATTCACATTTAAGTGCATGAAAAAGCAGATGTCGAAAATAGTCTGTGGAAAGCTGCGCTTTAGTGAAGAGGGAAGAAAGTGTGAGTCAGAAGCTCGGCGCGCGTGTGCGTGTGTGCGCGCGCACTGTATATACGAGCGGCTGCATAGGTGCGCGTGAGATGATTGGGTTACCATACTACTGTCAGGACGCCGCGCGCTCCCCCTGAATTATGCATCTCTCGTTCAAAGAAAGAATGAAGAATAGCACGAGAGGGAGAGAACGGTGGAAGGGGGTGTTGGTGTGTGTGTGTGTGTGTGTGTGTGTGGGGGGGGGGGGGTCTTAAGATAAATGACAACAGCACAAAAGCAGAGCATCTCAATAGACTGGTACCACACACTCGCACAAACGCACAAACACACACAGGAGAAGAAAAATGGGTTGATTAGCACCGGAGAATGAAATAGGGAAGTGTGTATGTTTGTTTGCGGGGTTGTGTACGTGCCCCCCCCCCCCTGTGTGTGTGTTCCTGATGCTTATGTAAAGGCGAGAGGCTTGGGCCGCGCCGGCCTGCAGTTGTGCTCGGCTAAAGCAAGGTGGCACTGTTCATCCTCCGACTGTGCAGAGCGCGTGTGTCTCAGATCGTGCCTACACAGTGTCCAAACCAGTCGTGCTTCTGTGGGTGTGTATTTTGAAATAATGGCATTGTACAGTGTGTGAACATCCCCGATTGCATATACATGTGTGTGTTTGTGTGTGTGTGTGTGTATGCTGAACATACTACCCCCAGCAGGGCGTGCTGCGTGGAACTAATTAATTCTTAGCAAGAACATCAATTATTAAAAACACTCAACTGTTGTGAGTTGCAACATGTAAACACCGTCTACTGTTTTACAGCAGCTGGCATCATTTCATATCCTGTCTGTTAAAGATCCACCGACGGTAACCACGGCGCACTCAAGCTCTGCGTCCGATTGGCCGAGTGCAGCCTCAGTAGTAGCGATCACAATAATGTGCAAGTTGTATCGATCGCAGTGAAGAAATCCTGTTTTCTCTGACCCTCTTGTGGGAGGGAGGTCAGAGGTCAGGCCTGGGTGCAGCACAGCAGCCTGGAAGCTGGCAGGGAGTCGGTACCCTGCACAAGGTCACTCCAGCGGGGCGGATGATGCTGCTACCTCCGTGCTGCCTCTAAAACAGTCAGAACATCTTGATCCGCAACACAGATGCTTTTGAAATGAATGCTCGGTGCCACAAACAGCTCTCAGATAACCTTTTCTACCATTCATTTGACAAAAAAGTACAGTTTCAGCAACATAACACGTCTCCCTCAGCAGATGGAGTTTGTTAAGTTGGCATGGAGTTGCCGCAGTGATGTCCCTAAAAAGATGAAATCAACATCTGGAACAGCAGTACAGCATCAACTAGGAACTTAGCTGTAATATTTGAAATCAAAACTCTCACTTCTTATAAATAATAGTTTTGTGTTTTGAGGTCACACAGCCCCAACATTGTCAGTCCACTCAGCTGGCCTGCAGCTCTTCCTGCTTCACTTTCTCGGTGCATCCCTTCATTTCCTCGTGCACTTCCTTTTGCCTCGCCAGAGCAGGAAAAGCACAGTTCATTTCATTGGTTAGAATGACTTTGCTGAGCTCGGGCAGCCTCTGCATGGCTAGACTCCGGCTATGAGCAACCACCACATTCCACACACTGCTCCTTTAAAGTATTAGAGGATATGTGTGAGTGGGTGTGTGCCTGCCTCTCTATGAAATCGAGTAAATAAGCGTGTATTCGTCTGCCGAAGGCCGCGTATATTGCGACAATTTATAACCCCGTGCCCCGGGCGAGCTTACCCCCCCCCCCGCTTCACGCATGGCATTGTATACGGCTTTCATGTACGTTATGATAATCGCTTTGGCTCCGCAACACACACGCACACACACTCAGCCTTGTGTGCAAACCCGGTCACGTTGGATACACACGCCGCGACGTTATTCACAGACGATCACAACATGACACTGTAAAGGGTTCGGCCGTTTGTATTTGCCAGTGTGTGTTCGCGGGTGCGCTCACATTATTCAGCAGTAGTTGACATGCAGACTCCCCAGGTCCATATCAATAACCCCCACCCCCCGCACACACACGCAGCAGGAAAAATAAGGCCATTTGTTTCCTGGAATGCTAATCACAGCCAGGAGTGACTGTGGAACCTGTGCGTGAGAAGCAAACACACCGCGAACCACTCAAGGTGTTGCTCCTCATGCCGGGGCCTGAATTCAGGGCCTGAATCTAAACACCCCCCCCCAAGCCTTTTACAGTATTAATGTTCGCCGTCCTCTCTGCGAGGAGCGGCTGACTGATGGCTTGCGTATAATCTGTAATGAGATGTCCAAAACCAGCCTCTCCCGGTTAAGCAAAGCTATTTATTAACAGCAGAGGGGATAAATCTCACAATATGAATGGGTCAGTTCACTCAAATTACAGAAGAAGCGCAGCAGTTTGTCCCTCGGTGAAATATAGCTCCGCGGGGAGATTTAGTTTGTTAAATTGCAGAAACTTTCCCCTCTAAACAACGTTTATTCTTTCCTTTCGCAGCAGCTGCCTCTGATTCACACGTCGTCAGAACGGATCCGCTCCCTCCTGCTAGTCTGCACGGATCTGAAGATTTTAGACTTTGCGGATTTTCAGCTAGTCGTAGTTCCTGATTGGTTAGGGTTAACTGAACGAGTAACAACTGAGAGACCTCATCAGAACTGGAACTGGGTGCTCCAATAGGTCCCCCCCCCCACCCACACACACACACACTTTGGCATCTTCCAAATGAAGCAATACATGATTCATTTTGTTGATACTTTGTGTTTGATTGAGTGATGAGTGGAAGCAGCAGGGCGGCCTTCATCAGCGTCGCCTCCCCGCCTGCGTCAGCCATAAAGAAATAAACTCCTGCAAAAAAAAAAAAAAGCAAATCATCATCGCCCCTCGGCGTGTTTAAAACAAGCCGTTGTTGTTCAGAGCGGATAAATTGTTTTTTTGCGGCGCGGCCCGTCGCTGTGTCTCCGTACGCGCCCGCCGCCGAGCGCACGCGCGCGCGGGCGCACACCACATTACTCTCCGAGACTTCTGCTTTGATTGATGCTGTCAGCGAGTTTGGAGAAAGAGACGGAGGCTCGGGAGAGAGATAAGGAGGGAGAGAGGAAAGCAGATAAAGAAGAGAGAAAGAGCTCGAGAAGCATCCATCAAGCGGCGCAATCAGATTGTTTTCCTGCCGTTCCGTCTTTTCTTCTTCTCTGCATCTGCCAGCCCCTCGATTCCTCATCTTTCCTTTCGCTCACTCTCTAACGCTCGCACACGCGCACACATGAATGCAGGAGACGAATCTCCTTTGCATGGCGTCGCCCAGGTGTCACGAGGATATTGAATCACGGGAGGTTGAGGTGAGAGGCGGCGTCACAGCGTGATGGATGGTGCATACATCGGCGCCTCCTCCGTGCTTATTGTTTACACACACGTAAACACACACACGGAGCCTCTGCGCTCCTCCGTTGTTAATTGACGTCCTGCACTCGTCTGTTGTTTCATTTCCATCCCTCGTTCCATTGCGGTTATTGCTTTTCATTAAGTGGTCATTTCCTTCGCCTGCACCGTCTAATGAGAGCGTCACGCCGCCACGCGCCCATTTATCAAACCACGTAGCCGCGGCGGCACAGCCCCACAGTCAACACACACACACACACACTCTCCCCTTCGCTCTATCTGCCATCATGTCCCTGTCTCAATTAGGATTGTTTGTCGTTCCTCTGCCCTCCATCCCCTGTTCATTTGGCCGCCCCCGTCTCTTCCCGCCGTCTCATTGTGGCAGCCGTGTCATTGTGTTTGACAGCTTCTCATTCTCGTGTCAGATCTCATTTGACTGCTAATTTCATACGTACACACCTCGGCTCGCCTCGCAGCGCGCGTTAACTCCTCTGAACTTTCCTTCTGCAGAAGAGTTGGTCAGATTTTTTTCTTTTTTCTTTTTTTTTTAATTTCCCCTCCTTTGCTCGAAGTCGGGTTGCTGAAGTGGCACCTGCCGGCGGCGCGTTGTGCACCGTAAGAGGTTTGAGAGCGAATGAGCTGTGAATCCGGCTCCGTTTGCTCGCCTACACACACACACACACACACACACACACACACACACACACACACACACACACCTGCACACTTGGCAGAATAGAGCAGGTTGCATCCCCACTGTTGGCAAGATAAATGACATAAAAGCCTCACTGTGATCACGGCACAGTGGAGATGCTATATAACCCGGCTGCACGTTCATATGCCAGAGCTCTCATTGTTCAGACTGTCATGCTTATCTTGAGGAGAGCATGTTCATTTCTGATTTGTTTGTGTCATATTTAATATTGAGGATGCTATATTGAGTGTGTGTGTGTGTTTGTGTGTGTCTTCCAGCTGGTGGCCGTATTTGACGTCGAGGTCCAGCACGAGAGGATGGACAGCCCTCGAGAGAGCATGTCCAACGGCCACTCCAGCGCCCCCAGCCCTGAGCCCCTCCACTACCATTCCCACCTGCAGTACCAGGAGCCAATCAGAGGAGAGATCGAGGTCACCGAGGCCAGCCTCAAAGCCAGTATGTCGGGGATAGCTCCCTGTGAACCTTTGATCTTTTAATATACAGAAAGAAAATGAAATCCAGAAACGTCGACGCATTTCTCAATCAACACTTTCACAATTTTGGCGCGCGTGTGAAAGTGTATGATGGCGCGACAGCAGGAGGTGTGCAACTGTACGCCAGAGAGAGAGAGGGAGAGGGAGAGAGAGACATTCAGTCTGTTTATGGAACAGCTGTAAGCTGAAGCTACACAGAGAAACACGATGGCGTGTGAAAACAGATGCACGGTCGACGCAGCCTTCTCTCCTGTCGTCTTCACTGTTCCGGTTCTCGCGTTTCGCACGCTGAGAGCCTCAAAGGCAGCCAATCAGGACATTCCTTTACACACTGACTACTGTAGATTGAGCCTTTTACTAAAATAAAACAGGAAATGGCCTCAGCACCCACTTATTTCTGCGTGTTGCAGACTCAACCGCAGACTGCTGCTCTCCTCTGCCCCCCCCCCACTGCTTTACATTCAGCCGTGGAGTCACTTTTGTAAAGGGGAAGTCTATTAATGTATTTGACTGAACAACATGATGAACATGATATTAATGAGAGCCGCGCTGCTCCTTCATTTTGTCTTTGTCACGTCTTTATCCCTCCGCCGCCGACAAAAGCTCCCCTCCGCGCGGCATTAGGGTGATGGATATTCTGCCGCTCTGCCTCTGAAACAGCAAACATCTTGATGAATGAACGGCTCGATCGTCACCTTATTGCCATTTTACAGTGTGACTAAGCACACGCAGGGCCGACGCTCACGCTAACTCCTTCACCTCACGTAGGCGCAGCGCTGCGGCCAGTCGCTGTGCAGTGAGACCTCGAGTGGGACAGCAAACAGACAGGTCAACATATCGAGTTTAAATATGTGGATTAATAAAATACACAGATATATGAACTTGATTTTCCAGCATTAACCCTGATTTAGGGATGTTTATTCTGTATCGTTCTGCATCGTTCACCCCCCCCTCAGCAAACCGTTTGCTTGCTGTCCTCTGATTCTTGCACTCCCTTCGGTATTTAGCCGCCGCCCTTATCCACAGTGATTTTATCTGCAAGTGCAACAGCAGAAGAGCTTCAAATTCCAGTGTCAGACAGCCTCGAGTGTGAGCAGAATCCCACCACAGCCACTGAGCCGATATAACGAATCTCCCCTCCTCCCTTTTTTTTAAACAACGCCGATCTTTTATAAAGAGGCGCTGCGGTGATGAATGATGTTTTTATCCTCTTTGTCTACTTAAACTCCTGCAGGGGGAATTCAGCGTTTGCTTGCTAAATCAGAGGTTACGGCCGCCCGAAACGGAGTAATAAAACACTTTCTGAGGGTTGTTAGCAGTTCAGTGACTCGATCAAGGTCACTTCCACAGGGCAGGCGCTCGTAAGCGGGCGAGAATGACAGTTTGACGAACGGCGAGCATGCGGATGATGATATAATAATGCTGCTTTTAAATCAAACGAGCAAAGAATGGCATGTTTTTATCTTTTTTTGCTGCAGCCAGGAAATAGAGTGAACAAGTTACTGGGTCATGGTGCATCTCCAGTGGGAAACATCATCACAAGACTAGTCAGTCAGACGCCTAAGGGAGCCTCGGGGGAAATATGTGCCCCGTCTGGGCCGCGGCCTGCTCTGGATATAGATACACTTCACTGTAAATAATCCAGAGTGTCACCCTGTTCTGTTCCGCCGCCCGTGTTCGTTCATCGCTGAGCGGCAACAGACGGAAGCGAGAGATGAAGATAAAAGATTAAATGAGCCTGGATGTGATTTAACAGGGGTCGGTCTAATCGCCGGACCACCCTGTCGCCCCTTTCAGTTTCCCCTCTCCATCTGTTGGCTGTAGAAACACACACACACACACACACACACACACACACACACACACACACACACACACACCTGCCCTTTGCCACCCCTCTCCCTCTGCCCGCTTTTGCCCTACGCCCTGCTATCTGCCCCCTCTCCACTCATTTCTTGCCTACTCTAGTATTCAGCTTCAACCACCTGCCGTCCAGCTCGCCACCCGGCCCTCTAGACCCTGACCCATCACCCCCTCCCACTGGATACCCTCTCTACCTCACCCTCCTCCTTCTGCCCCGCTCTCCCTGTCTCTGCATGGCTCCCAGCTCTAACTAGATTAGCACTGTAGCCTGTTAGCATGCCCAGGCTCCAGCAGAGCGTGAATGCCCCCCCCCTCCCTCCTTGTCTTTCACCCAGTGGGACCTCTTCCTGCCCCCACCCTCCAACCTGCTCTCCAGCCCTGTTGAACCCTGACTAACTTAGTTATGATCTGACCCCGTGACGCCCCTCATATAGAGCCAGACTCTTGCATTAAGGCGGCTTTTGTTATCCAGACAAGCACACACACACACACACACACACACACAACTTGACAAAAGAACCCCCAGCATGCAAGTTAAACAAACCAACGCACCCAGAATCGCTTGTCATGGCGCACATTTGCCAAAATATAAAGATTTATCGTACCTTGCACTTCCTGTTTCTGTCACCTGAAGCATGATGGGAGCTCTGCTGGCAAAACTCCAAACCCATTCCCTAGGAGAAAAGCAATAAGAATGACAGAATGCACCAGAAAGTGTAGTAAGTGGAGTTTTCCTGCAAATACAAATACACAGCATGTCAGAGTTACTCATAGAGATCAGAAAGGGAGGGGGTGAAGTGAGCTAAACACTGAAGTGTTCAAAGGCATAAACAAGATTACATAAAGGTGATATGGGCTGATGTTGTTCTGAAGTCATCATTGTTATCTACGTGCAGCTGTGGGGTAATGACATATGTCTCGTAGGCTCGCAACCCACTCACTGACAAACCACGTAAACTGGGGTTACTGGCACAATCGGATCACATGTGAATGCGTTAATCACACTATTACCTTAATCCGATTATTCACAGTGATCTGGTTATAGTGTGTGCGTAATCGCACTGAGTGGTGGCGGACAGGAAGAGGAGTAATTCAGTAATCAGTCAGGCATCAAAGTGTTTGTGTGTCAGGTTGGGCTGTTTGTTTGAACAGGGTGATTGGACTTCACACTGCCCCAGCGGGATGATTAGACCAGCATTGATCTGCTGCTACATGGACACGACACACGCGCGCGCGCGCGCGCGCGCGCACACACACACACACACACACACACACACACACACACACACACTTCTAGGAAGAGAGTCCTTATCACATCATCCCATGAGCAGCCTGAGCCAGGCTGCTCTATCGATTGAGAGAGAAACAAGACCACCCTGGCCTGTGGCATGGAAAGCCACACACACACACACACACACACACACACACACACACACACTCACAGATGCACAGAAACATAAATACACACAGAAGCACGGTCATTGTTTGTCCCAAATGTACACACACACACCCACACATACACGCATGCTTGCACATGCAAACTCAACGGCAAACAGAGGCGCACACGCTGATTAGCATGTGTACTCAGCTACACACACACACTCACAGAGTCACACTCAGTCAGACAGAAACATGATGCATCCTTGTTTTCATCCTGCCCTGGCAGTGAACTAGCGCTGCAGCATTACAGAACTTTCACAGAACTGAAAACAAGAGGAAATTCTTAAAATAAACCTCTGTGTTCCCAGAATTGCATAAGCAGCCTAGTTAGGCAGAGCTGCAGATGGAGAGTCAGAGGCAGATAAACACCAAACTGGCAGAGTTCACAAGCCTCTTCAGGTCTCTCCAATTCCGCTAATCTCAGCGGAGAGATAAGAGAGGGACATAGCTTAGGCGTGTTTGAATGTGTTACCGTTTGTTTTTCTGTGGTCACCGAGGCGAGTTCGGGGCGCGGGGGTCGACTTAAAGCGGCCGGGTACCTCGCGGTTTGCGGCCGCACGGCCCCGTCACATTAGCAAACCTTAAAATACAGCCGAAGTTTTAGTGCTTCCACCTCCTCTCCGCCCTTTGGCAGGAGACTGCGTGTTCAAGTCAGCAAACGGCTGTGATCTGCTACTCACGCTGCACAGAGGGCACGCATGATGTCGAGCGGTGCCGCGCTGCCGCTTTAAGATTTGCTAAAAGCTCACTTTGAGGTTATAAATACTTTTGTCTGGCTACAACATCCGTCTAGTTTGAGTTGCATTAAGTGCACGAGTAAACCTGAGTGACGACTGCACCATTCCTGCAGTTAACGCATGAAATGTGCACAGAAGACTTGCAACTGCAAAAAAAAGGTCAATTTTCTGGAATTTTAGTCAAAATTCTGCTTTAATGTGGATGAAAACTTGACTAAACTCTGTTAATATGACTAATCAATAAAACTGTGACCAACTGACGAACTTACTTATTAGCCTAAATGGAAAGAGAGACTAAATGCACACCGATCCGTGGTTGTGTTAAATAATTAAAAGGGTGCATTAGTTGCTACAGTTCTGTGCTTTTAAATGACCTTGGCAGTGTAGCAGGGGCTGTTCATCAGGTTGCCACATGCTGATTCAGTCGTTTAAGGTCTCATTTAGAAGCTGGGTATAATTCTTCAGGCCTGTAAACAACTGAAGGGTATGTTGTAGCCCACGCCAAAGCCCTTTTCCACCAGCCCGGTCACCTTTGATTAGTAATGGCTGTGAGGCAATCTTGTTTATAAGCGTCTGAACAGCGGGCTGACCTAAGAGAGTCACTGTCACACTCATCAATATCTCTGACCCTCTGCGACGCCGCTTGACCCCCCCTGAGGTCAGCGCAGGTCAGGGGTCAAAGCTAGCGACCCTCAGGTTCCTTCACACGGCCGGCCTCCGGGGATCTAAGCGGTGGGAGGATTGATGAAGGCACATCGGACACCGATGGACAAATGGAGGAGGATTTATGGGTCTGACCGCTGGGTAATGGACCCTGACTGTGACCATGGAGCGGCCTTGGTCACTTTAACAAAGTCGCATCATCGACATTGTGGTGATGTCTGTATTTGTGGAGCTCATTTTGGAGATCCTTTCCAGCCACTTTGGAAATGGATTTTACAGACCTGAAACACATACCCAGGTTTAGGTCGGTTGAAAACTAACTTGCGTGTGTGTTTACCTTTTTAAAACCTGCTTGCTGCTCAGCGCTCGTATTTATATTCCCATGATCGTACGAGACAGGTGGAGGTGGGTACGTGACGGAGAGGGAACGAAGCGTCCATTAAGTTTTACTGCTTTCTATTCATGGGCCCTCCAGAGCTTGTAAACGTTTGCATGTGTTGGTGCTGAATATATAAAGAAGTAGAAACGAAAACGCGAGTGTACAAATACAAGGAAAGTTCTGGCATGGACCTCGTGGCCTCCTACCTTCTCCTCCCAGTTTGTTTGATGAAGGCAAGTCACTGGATTCTCCGTCGACTCCTGCCCCACAGTCGTCAGTGAAGTAAAGTTCCTCGAATCAACACTTTGCAGCTTCTTATCAATGCAAATGGGATATCGTCTTCGCTGAGCACAGCAGAGCCTCGTGTTGTTCATGCAAATCACTGTATCATTGGCCTCAAACAGCACAAGAACCGACTCCGTTGCCTTTAGCCGCACGCTAGCTCGCAACCTCCGCCCGACTCTGCGTGGGCGGTTGCACGTTGGCGTGCTCACAGCTCACACCTCGGCTTCTGACTGATCTCAGAGTTAACTCAGAGCTCCGTTCCTTTTCTGATTTGTTCCTCCAGACCTCCCCTTCCATGTTTCTTGTCTTCACAAATTCATGAACTGAACCCGTGGACTCGCGAATCCGCTGCTCAGATTCAAACATTTTCAACACGTCTGGGTGCGTTTCGGGCTCCTGCTCCTGCCACCGACAGCCAATTTGTGAACGTATCCTCTTGCCGCTTTGACTTTGGCCTACAAATGCAGTGCCTGCTGTTTTTTTAAAATTCCCTTTGTGTTCAAGCGTGAACACACCTTGACAAAAGGCTCATTTAATAACACTGAAAAGTATCTGCAGTGTTTGACCTATTTTAGACGCACACAGGATTAATAGATAATCAGATGGAAAGAGCAGGAGCCCTTGATATGTTGGAGCGCTGTCTGATGCAGTCTTCTGATGCCTTTTGATGCCAGCTCCGAGAAGATACCTCACCCCCACCCGCGACGTATCCGTGTTAAATCAAAGCACATTTCGTTATTGCAAATCAAACTGTTTTCGGCACGGCTCCTGCCTCACGTTTGTACATGAAGTCTGCTTTTCTAAATCAGATCAGACCGCAGTCTGTTGATTTCCTCGTGAAAACAGGAAAAAACAATATCCTGTCAGAAAATCAGAAGCCGGGAGACAAAAAAAAAAAAGTTGAGCTCCAATTACGAGAAATCATCGTTTTCCAGCTTTGACTTCCTTTCTATCAGCCGTAATGAGTCAGCAGTTTCAACTTTGACAGTTAGCAGGAGCGGAAAGCCACCGAAACACAGTGAGATGGGGGGTTTAACTGGGACATGCAGCTGATCAGTTGATCATGTATGATAATTAATCAGTAATAACTTAGACAAACGCGAACACGGCATCGAATGACCCAACATGTTGCGACTGCGACATTCGTACGTGCACCCACAGCGGCTGGGATCGCATCTTTCCCGCCGCGGCCGCCGCTCCCAAACCACACACACACACACAGGCTCGCACTGAGACCCCCCCCGCCACTTCTTCCCCCCTTCTACTTGCTGGCCTCCCCTGCTCTCTCCATTCTGGCCACGTTAGACCAGGACCCTGTCACTGACCCTCCAAAGAGAGATTGATTACAGGAAAGAGGAGAATTTTGTTTGCCTTCCCTTTCTGTGTCTCACAGTTTTCTAGGTTTTCTCCCTCCCTCCCTGTCACTATCTCTCGGCGCTCTCTCCCCTTCCTTTTTTGTTTATCTCGCGCTCTCCCCTGTCTTTATTTTCTCCTCTGTCAAGTTAAATTTGAAAACACCCTGCTCCCGGTTTTACATCCGCAAACACCAGCCCGCTCCCTTTGGGGTGGATATTAAAAGCAAGAGGCAGCGCAGAGGTCCAAATTAGATTCTTTTGAATTGTTTCATTGTGGATCCGGACCTGCCCGCGTTACCTCTCCCTCTCCCGGCTCCTTCTGGGCTTCGAGGAGGCGCTGTGGCAAATGTGTGCATATGATTACGTGCGTGTTCGGGGGCACGGAGGCAACAGCTGGTCATATGAAAATGCACACTGCGGGTGTGGGGCCTGGGCGTACTGCTGAAAGGGCTGGGTGATTGTTGGTTGACTCTCAGGGTTCGTGAGTCATCTTAGAATAAATTACAGCCCGTAAAAGCCTTTTATTTTCAACAGGCGGGAACAGATTTATTTATATTAGCTGTTATTTTCTAAACTCGCTGTGTCTCTCATCATTTCCTGTGCCCATTTTCTTTAGTGTCAGCTTCTCTTTGTTTTGCTGTTAAGTTTCATCTTCAGGTGCCAACAGATGCCTTTTTTTTTTGTGAGTGCACCGGTGTCAAACGCTTTTGGAGAGCTCCGAGAGCCTCGGGGGGCTTTTCTAACCCTCTGAGCCTCCCTAATGCTCATTTCAACAAGATACAGGCCAGCTGCTTAGTGTGGAAGTTGCCAAAAGACTCCGCACTTCCTGCGATGATCCTCGCAGCAGCTGGAGTTTGAGAAATATGATTTCCTCGCAGCGCTTTGCCAAATGAGACGTTGCAGCGTCGTGATCCGAGTGAACGACAGACTGACCTGCTGTGTGTTCTGTCTCTGTTTCTCCGTCTCTCTCCGCCCAGACACACCTCTGCTGGTGAGGAGCAGCAGTGACTCAGCCTTGGCTCCGCCCCATCAGGCTACACCCACGCCACCACCTGAGGACAACAGCAACGGGTCCCCTGAACTGGTGAGCATAGTGTCACAGCGACAGCTTTTGATGTGGTAAAAAACTAAATTAAAGATGATAATAATGTAAAATCAGCTTTTTTTTTTTTTTAGGACAAACTGGTTTATTTGTGTTCTGATAATTTGTATCCCCATCTTTATTTGAAGCAGACAATGATATTGTTTGCTATTCAGTTGCTTTTTAAAGAGGAAAAGAACAGAGAATTGGACAAAACGTTCAATTTCCAGCCCCCTGCAGTTCAAATGAGTTGTTCAAAAGGAGCAAAGTGTTTTAACCAAAGCACCAGACAATGGGACAGAAATGAAAAATGTAAAAAGAAAGTAAATAAATAACAGGGAGATGAACACATTACATTTCCCATGGCGTCTCTGGTGCGTGCCATCCCTCACAGAAGACAGAGGGACCCAGTGACTATTCCTCTTGTGGTCCAGCTCAGCGCCCCGGGCTGCACTTTGAAAGGCTCGGCTTTTCAAGTGCTCTCCTTCTTTTCCAAACAGGGCCGCCATTAAGGAGGACGTGGTCTGCTGCCTTTTCTTGTCCGCGCGTATGCTCGGGCAGGACGTAGGCCGTGCGAGGTCACGCTGCTAACGTGCAGGCTAGGGGAACTCAGGTAGAGACAGGCAGGCGGGAGGGGAGAGGGAGTCGCGCTGTTTGCCCCCGCCGTGTTCGACACAGCGGTGACTAAGCAGAACTCAGGCATCAGCGGGCGGCGAGTAAACACAATGACAAAGCCCATATTTGCTGTCCAGAAAACGTCAGGCCTCGTCCCCGTCAAACAGCACGGCCCGGCCGCGGCCAACAGGCTCATTATAGATGATTTAAAATATCCTCGCAGCAGCTCTGCATCTCTCCGCAGCCTTATTTAAACCCAGACAGCTGCTCTTTAGCTCACTGGTAGATGCTGGTATGCTATTGTTCCTGCCTGTTTACAGCGTTTAAAAGGCAGTTGTGTTTTATTATACAATGCGCACGATGCTGAAAGCTCTTAGAGGTTACAGAATAATCCTTGTGATGTTTCTGTGGCTGTGTGTTTAGCTACATCAAGTCTATCGATCACACCGCCACTTTGTGTCAGACTGAAATATCTCTTCAGCTAGTTACTGCAACATTTTGTATCAGTGCTCATGGCTCTTAGGGGTGTTTACCCTGCTGACTTATCCATTAGCGCCCCTACGGTGGCTCTGAGTGACATCTCTCAACTAGTGGTCATGCACGATCCCCAGAGGATGAATCATAAATACTCAGTACCATCGACAGGTCACAGATACCTGCAGAGCTACTGCATTTCCACTGTACTTGGAGCAAATGCATGCTAATTCTAGCATGCTAATGAGCAATACGTTAACATTAACAAGTTAGCATTTCAGTTGCGAGCATGTTACCGATCTTACAAATTGCTCTTAATCTCTGTATATGATGGGAATAATTAAAGCGCCTGTAAATGAAATGACTTGGATCGCGGCTCACATGCAAACGTAGAAGCTGATTTCAGGATTGCATGCTGTTAAGAACACCCACCTCCCCTCTGATCACGTCCTTTTAACTAACACTTAGATTAAATTAGGCGAGCAGACATAATTAATAGTTATCAGATATAAATGAATAATTATATAAACATATTGGAATTTAATCTAGAATAAGTTCTTCCAAGCTCTACCTCAGGGAGCAGCCCTGGGAGACAGGGACATGTGAGCCACTTTACTCACTCAGTCTGAAAATATACTGAACTATCAATTTGGTGTGTGTGTGTGTGTGAGAGTGTGTGAGTGTGAGTGAGTGAGTGCGTCACAGCAAATGGTCAAAATAAGTCTGCGGCCGAGACTGCGTGGCACTGCCTCACAGGTCAGAGACAAATGAGTGTATGCAGCAGGGAGTGTAGACTGTAGGGGAGTCCGCCCGCGTCCGTATTAACAGATTGTAGGATAAAGGTGCCAGCTTAAAATACAGGTCGTGGTTCTGATGTTGATGCTGCAGCGCAGACAGTGTTTTTGGTCACACAGCTCCTAGGAAACGGGTCCATCCGTTGTCGTCCCCACAGACTTAACAGCTCGGCACCGGCTCGCTCTCTCGCTCCTGCGGCTTGTAAAGTGAGCTGGCGGACTGTGTGGCGACCGGCTAAATACACCTGTTTCCTCACTAACCGGTAATCTTAGCCTCTTGCTTTGCTGCTGTTAAGGAACGGGGGTTGTGCACGTCTGCTCCCGAGGTCAGAGGGTTGAGGGGCAGGGACGGATGAGGCCTCCAGGTTAGGAGTTCAGAGACAAGAGCGGAGAGCACCGGAGGATCATGGGAACTGCGAAGGAGTCACGTTTAATCTCCGCAGCAGCAGTGTGCCTTTGAGCCAGACACCATGAACCTCCTGCAGTATAAAAATCAATGATGTTCAAGTGATCACATTTAAAACACAAGTGCAGTAATCTGTAAACTGAATACTCGGTTCAAGACGCTGAGTTATTACGCACGTATTACCCAGGCACACAGAGGAGGACGAAGAACATTTGTTGCCTGGCAGTGTGTGAGTGTCTCAGTGTGTTTATGTTAAGTGTGTGTGTGTGTGTGTGTGTGTGTGTGAAGCTGGGAGGCCGTCACAGCTCTTGGGCATATTGAGTCCCGGGCCTGATGGACTTCCATAGATCAATACACTATCGCTTCATCCTCAGTCATCCACTGTACCGCTCGTCCGCACCCCCACCCCCCTTTATCTCCACACACACACACACACACACACACACACACACACACACACACACACACTTCTGTCCCCCTTTGTCTTGGCGGAGGTATTGAAAGCTAGATAAAGTGTAATTAAGGCCGATACAGTGATAAATATGTGTCCTGCCCCTTTAATTGATTCCGCTGGCTGCCGCGGTGAAGGCCAAGGTTGGCCCGCTTCTCCCCGGCCTTTGATTCGCCTGTAGTCCGCACGCATCCTGCTCCCTCTTTACCAGGAGATTTAATGAAACTGGCAAAAGGCTGAGCGGCGCTAAACATGCAGCCGGCCCTTTAATTGATCTGGACTTCCTGCCATGTACGCAGCTAACAAACGACACATTCGATGTTGTGCGCGGTGAGTTCTTTCTCTTCCGCCCCCCCTCGCCTCCATCACTCTCCCTCTCCTAATCCTCGTTATGTTTCCCCATCCTCCCTCTCTCTCTCTCTCCCTCTCTGTCCTGCTCCCACGCTCTGCCTCCCACGTTTTTTGGCTGATGTTCAACACCTCGGGGTGCAGTGATGCAATACGTGTTAACACAGCAGAAAGTCTGACTGTAATGTGTTACACTCTGTCTGACGGTCCTTCAGCCGTGATGTAAAAAGCTGACACCTGAACTAGCTAAACCAAATTCGGCGACTGTCTCTTTCTCACACGAGCAGCTGTGTGCACGCGCGCGGTTGTCCGTCCGTCCCTTGGGGGTTTCGCCACATGTGCGTGTGCGTGCGGCTGTGTTTTCCTAAGAGAACACGGGTGACAGAATGTGGCCGCAGCGCTCGGTTGATGTGATGGATACGATGAGGGTCAGGGAGCACTGGCTAGCACGCCGAAAGCTGTGATCCTGCAGTGTATATACATACAAACACGCTCCCTCAGACACACACACACACACAGGCGCACACACCATTTCTCAACTGGCTGACGTGTAGCAGATGACTACCGCGCTCAGAGGAAATGCACAAAAGAAACACACACCTCATTACTCAAGCATCTGACAACAACCACACACACGCACACACACACCTCATCTCTCATACACACCGCCCTGTCACTCACACATACCCCCAGACTACAAACAGCGCCCGAAACACAAAAACATGGATGGCAGCGTGCAACACAATAACAGAGCAGACAACCTGTTAGCTGTGCTGAGCCGGGTTTCCAGACAGGCTTCGCAGATTATTTCAGTTTTCATCTTGGGACCACAAAGGCTGCCACATTCAAATCACTCAGCGAACAACACAGGCTCTATAAGACAAAACAAGTGCAAACTAACTGAAGAAAACGCTCACGTGCTCTCCTTTGCTGAAGGAAAGTGCAGTTGAAACGGCTTAAACGTCTCCCAAATTTGAATTCTTTGCAGCTTTTGATCTACGCTCACACGGGAGCCATTGTTGAAGTCGGCGCCATTGAAGACGCGGCGCGGAAACGAGTTGAAGCAGCAGCTAAAAGTGAGAAGCGCCGACAGGAGTCGAAGTTGGGGAGCCCGGAGAGTGAGCGCGGAACAATGGCGACAACATCACGGGAAGCGCGGGCGAGTGACGGGAACTTAAAGTGTTGGAGGAACCGCGAGCGCTAAAAGGAGTCGGTGTTGGTTCGAGTGCGTCCTCGAGAAGCTGAAGTGGCGGCTGATGTGTGCGTCAGATGGAAGCTGAGGCGGCAGTGGCAGGAGTCACGCGGGCAGAGCTGGGTTTTGTTACGATGACGCTTAAGGCCAACACACAAGTTTAACTACAGAGCAGCAAGCACCTCAGTTTGAGCAATATGAATATGTTTTATTCTCCATTAATCTCATGTTCTCATATACTTCTAGTAGTAAGTGCAGGGATGACACTGATGTTTCTTCTTCGTGTGCTGAGATGCGAGCAGTGAGCCAGCGAGCTGATTGGCCGAGCACCAGCAGGGGTGCCCGAAGAGGGGAGCTGCTGTTTTTATGTCAAACAGGAGCGCTCTCAATCGGGGATTAGGTTCACACTGGGCATTATGGCATTATCCCTTCGTTTGAAAGCATTATGGGAAGGTGGGGTCGTGTGTTCCTGCGTGCGCCCGCGTTTAGAAACCACACCTTATGGAATCCATGCACTGCACCTGTCGCGAAGCCCACGCGCAAAGAGTTTTGCAGCCATTCGGTGCGACAAGCGCAAATGCGTCCGCACGTGTTCGCCCGCGTTCCCACAGGCGGCGTGTCAGTACCTCACTACTCTGCGATTAGGATGTTTGTGTGTACTGTGGGAGGAGAGCCTGCGTGTGTGTGTGTGTGTACCCGTGTCTGTGTGTTGGCTAATGGCATAGCGGGAAGATGCGCAGCAACAATGGAGCCTCCAGCTTGTCTTCCTGCCCCCGCACACACACTCTATTGTGGGGTAATCTCGCACTGCCCAGATAAATGGGTCACTATTTGTATAGGCTGTGTGTGGGTGTGTGTGTGTGTGCATGTGTGTGTATCTATATATATTTATAAATACACTATTTTTACGTTTGCAGCCCTGCAGGGTCGATATTCGCAGGTAATACTCGCAGGAAATGTGTGCATGGTGGGCGTGTGCATGTTATGAAGCATATATTTACACTGTGTGTGACAGAGGGTCCATCGGGGAGTTGGGTGGGGTGAGGCGGAGGGGGGTTGCTAAGGAGTGGGCTGGTGGGCGGGAGCTTTTTAGCCATTAGTACTGGTGACACAATGAAAGTGACAAGGCAGAAGGACCTAATTGCACCCTTCTTGTCTTTAGCGATTTGGGGCAGTTCTCTCTCTCTCCCACTCCTCGAGTGTGTGTGTGCGAGCGTCTCGCAGCAGATTGACGCCGTCCGTTTTCCTTCCTCCTTCCCACGTCTCTCTCTCTCTGCCTCTTCCTTTTCATTCGTTTTCCCCCGGGGTTGTTGATTTTTGCCGACTTAAAAATAGAGCCTCGCCTGACACAGGGCAGGGATGGAGGGAGGGGGAGGGAGAGGTAGACGGATAGAAATGTACATAGAGTGAAGGAGGGACAGCGGCGCGCGGTAGCGAGCTCAGCGTCCGGCGGTCGCTCTCTCTTGGCTGTCTGCAAAGGTGATTGATGGCGGCGTTAGATTGTTTTGCTAATTGGCGACGGGGCCTCCCTGGTAGTCCCCGGTTGGCTACTGTCTGTTCAGCGTGTGCCTGCGAATGTAGACGGTGTTAATTTGTCACTGCAGCTGTTATCATCACGTTGACTGATCTGTTCTGACCCTGTGTGTTGTTGTTGCTGCTGTGTCCAACAGGAAATCAACCATGTGCTGAAAGGAGCTTTGGACCGACTGCGCACAGACAACCCCCCTTCCAAGATGAGCCAAGTTAACTTCAGGTACGAGTGTGCGTGCGGGTGTGCGTCTGTGTACGTCCCGGTGGCAGCGGCTCATACCCTAGCTGGGTGCAGTGATGGAGCCCGGGATTAACACTCCAGTCTTTGTTTGACAGCCTGGATTAAACAGTCTGCGCGCGCTGGGACAGGGGCGAGGGATCGCCCACAGGAAGACGCAGAGACTAAAGCGGCAGAGCCAATTAAAACGACGATGAAAGTCAAGAAAACGAGAGACTGTGTTGTTAAAAAGTAAAAGCGTTAACAAGGGTGTCCGGAAACACTGACACACTAACCAAAAGCAGTTGCAAACAGCTAAACAAAAGCAAGGACACGGAGTTAGACAACGAGCGCTGCACCTGAAACTGTTCAGTACTGATTGAGAGTGTCTGATGATAGAGGCTTGCACATGAGCTGTCCCACTCTCCTGAGAGAGGATGCTAAAGATCCCATATTACTATTATATTTGCATGTCTTAATCGTTGTAGTGATGATTTGACATCTGGGGTGTTGACCTTTGACCTTTTTTCTCTGATTTTATAATAAATGTGACTTTATTTGAATATTTAACAGTAGAATCCAGTAGAAATCTGAAATGAACCTGAGATGTTCCTGAAGGCTGAATCAGCAGCTCCGGCAGCACTACTGTCTGACCTGAGCACACTGTGTGCGGGCGCGCACATCTCGCCACGGCAAACCTCCGCCGTGTTTTCGGGCACGTCGCTCGCACACCTCCGGCACGATGGGGAGTTTTATCTTCATTTCTCCAGGCTGTCAGTCACGCGGTCGCTATGGCAACAGTTAACCTCCCCCCAGCGCAACCCGTCACCTGTCTCACGCGGCAAGTAAAGGCCGATTTTTGCGGCGTCGCCTGCAGCCGGCCGATTTTCCGATTAGGAGATTGTTCTTTTAAAAAAATAACTGCGGAGAGAATCGCGGGTGCTCGGGAGAAGACTTGGCTGGAGTGGCAGATGGTGATTTTTCAGCGTTTTACAGTGCAGTGGTGTCTCTGACAGCGCTGTGACACAATGGAGGCACGGCTCTCACAGATAGTTTGCCATGGTAACAGATGGTTGGCGGTTGAAGAAGCCACGGTGAGCGAGCGAGGGCACATTCTCAGCGAGTCTCGGCCGCGAGTTTGTTAGGCACTCAGCCTCCGTTGATGTAGAGGAAGTCAACCAAGAGTGGGAGCTCCATCTGTCTCACTCCTCGTTGCTCTTTTCATCCGTCCCACTGTCCCTCGCCTCTCTCTCTCCCTCTCTCTCTCCCTCCCTCTCTCTCCCTCTCCCTCTCTCTCTCCCCCCGGTGGAATGACTGTGTTTGTGTTTGTGTCAGTGGGATGCTAAAATGGGTGAGCGGAGCTATTCTGCATATTAGCGTGCAGCGCTAACAAGCTACTGCTGCCTCTGATGAGCTTGTTTGTGCCGCCGTTTGTTTTTTATATGAATGTAAATGGGCTGAAGCTCTGTGTGTGTGTGTGTGTGTGTGTGTGTGTGTGTGTGTGTGTGTGTGTGTGTGTGTGTGTGTGTTTGTTTTTGCCACACACTGCGTGAATACACATACATCATTCAGGAGCAGCTTTGTACCTGTGTGCACGAGTATGTGCGTGTCCTGTCCTGGCCTGATTGTTTACCATCACCGAAAGTAGATTTTAAGTGAGTGTGAGTCTGTGTGTGTGTGTGTGTGTGTGTGTGTGTGTGTGTGTGTGTGTGTGTGTGTGTGTGATTCACGGCTTGTGCACATGTGTAATTTAGCTATAACTCTGTTCTCTAATAGATGTAAATTCGATGCACGTGTGGATCCGTGAATTCAATTTAGAGGGATGTGACTGATGGTGTTTGTGAGCGCGCTGTAGATGCCGCAATAAGAATGCAAATTGGACGTGCGTGCGCGTTGGGCGTGTGTGTGTGTGTACAGTACGTGCGTGACCCTGGCAGAGGTTAACGAGAGCGGGGGTGACAGTGACAGAGGAGCGCGTTATAATGATCCCAGCCAGTCCTTGGGCGTGCGTGCACGTACGAAGCACATAAACCTTGAACTTCTCCGCCTTTGTTCTCAGGCCTGCTGTCTTTATGCACTGCAGCTTTCTTAAAGCTAAGACTGCAGGGACAGCGGTACCTGCATGTTGGTGGCCGCCACCTGAGAAAGGACTGTTCTTTCAACAAGGGGGCTTCGCTAGCTGCTAGTCTCCCACCGCTCTGCTTCCATGCAACAGCCTGCCAGAGGTCAAAGGTCGCCTGTCTGTTAGCAGGTTCTTAGCTCTGGTTTCATTTTACACTTATTGTTTTCCGTCAAGTCAGACTGAAAATGCCATTTGATTCAGGAAAACCTCGGATTTACTTGGGCTAAGTTCACGCAGCGGAGCTTTTTTTTTTTTTTTTTAAGGCAAAAAGTGCAAAAACTACAAAACGTGACACAAGATTTGAAGAACCCCACGCAAACTTTTACAATACTGCTCCGGTGATTACAGAAATGATCTGCAGCACTAAACCGACTGATGTCTCCTGTGATCTTCGTCTGCCATGCTCCCATCATGCGGGTCCCCTCTCTCCCAGCCAGCTGGTATCAAAAGCAGCCGTCTCTGCCTTCAGTCGTATTGTCCTTGTTTATCTGCAGTTAAAAGCCACAGTTCAGGACTCTGCGGAGATTATTAGAGGAGCTCATTCTGTTTCATCTCTATCTGCCCCTCTATCTGTCTTTCGCTTTTATCTCCTGCCCTCTCTCTTCTGTCCACCGGCTAGATTGGGTGTTTCGAGAAGCAGGTAGATAAAGGGAGAAGTAGCCACCTGCATCCCTGGTCTCGCACACACACACACACACACACACACACACACACAGAGACACGCTCACGTTTGTCTGATGTCTGGCAGGAGTACCTGTAAGCTAATTTGTATCCCTATCTGTGTGGCCTGGAGGAAAATGCAAATGGATTTTGAAGAGCTTGCATGTAGTAAGACCTGAAGTGTGTGTGTGTGTGTGTGTGTGTGTGTGTGTGTGTGTACTATTGTATCACTGTGATTTTGTGCAACATATGATGTGCATCCACGTGTTTCGCTGGCAGCACCCTGACGAGGATGGTGGAGTTTCCAGGTGACTGGGGCCCCCTGGGTATCCACGTGGTCCCGTACTGCTCCTCTCTCAGCGGACGGTAAGCACACACCCGCGCGGATGCACACACATTGCGTAAATACACACTCTCCTTCACACACGCACACACACACACACACGCATCCACTTGTAATCAGTCAGACATTCATAAAGAAAGGCAGATGGCATTGTTGACTCCTAGAAATGCATAAAGAATTCAAGGGCTGGCGTGCAATCATATACGTGTTTACATCCATGGATTCATATTCACTGCACTGTGTGTGTGTGTGTGTGTGTGTGTGTGTGTGTGTGTGTGTGTGTCACAAGGACCCTGGGCCTGCACATTAAAGGCATCGAGGAAAACAGTCGCGCCAGGAAGGAGAATATCTTCAAGGAGGACGAGTGCATCGTCCAAATCAACGACACGCCACTCCAGGACAAGACCTTCGCGCAGTAAGTACGCAGCAGTTATTGGGACCTGGATCAGAACCTCAGAAACCAGACCTAGAAGTGACTGCGTGTCTTCACGTGTCAGGAATAACATCTTCCTTGGTTTGTTTGTGTGCACTCCCACTCACCCTGCCGCCATATGGCGAGACACCTCACTCGTCACTCGCTTTGCCTCCTTTATCAGCCAGAAGACAAATCCTCCTCCTTCTGCTCCTTCCCTGTCTCCCCAGCACATCCCCTCTCACACAGGAGTGGAAGTGTCTCTCTCTCTCTCTCTCTCTCTCGCTAATTTCGCTCCTCCAGCGCACGCCTACATGCCCCGGTCCCCCTTCACTCTCTATTTTCTCTGTCCTCTCTGTTGCCGAGCTGAATGGGTCCATTTAACTGCATCCCACTGTGTCGTGTGAATGTTTTGCTGTCAGTAGTCTGTTAAAGCTGCAATAGGAGCCCGCTGTAAGGTCTCCATCTGATAGGGACCGCAGTGTCCCAAACCAGCTGGAGGAGTCGCTCTGCGCCTGATCCAAACTGAAATACAGCTCAATAAGGATGCACTAGCTGCGCTCAAGCAGTCTGGGCTCTCCCTCTGTCTCCTGCTTGACTTCCTTGGTCCCTTTAGTGTTTTTACAGTGCAAGTTGGCTCAGAGATCAGAGTGACCGTCGTATAAAGTCTGATGACTTTCATATTAAAGGGGAAAAAAAGAAATATTTCAAGTTACAGTGCAATGTCTCCTTCCTGTAGGTCGCAGGAAGTGTTCCGCCAGGCTATGACCACCTCATCAGTGCGTCTGGAGGTCCTCCCCATGGCCAACAAGCCACGCTACGAGAAGAGCCTGATTGGCCAGCTTTTTACCGCCGACGGTAAAGAGGCCCCCGTGAGGGCAAAGAGTCCGATGGTGGTCCGAGCCAAAGCCGACTCCCAGCCACCGGAGCCCAAGCAAGACACCAAACCCAACGTGAAGCGACAGGAGATGCGTGCCAAGACCCCAGAGCCGACTGCGGCGAACCCACCACCTGCGGAGCTGCAGTCTGGGCGCAGCTCCTTGGAGAGAGGCTCTCCGGCGCCTCCGGCCAGGGCAGCGAGCTCCTCTCCCACACCCAGGACCCGCAGCCAGAGCCCGCTGGCCAGTAAGAGCCAAGCTGTGCCCGGCCTGGCCAACCTCACCACCAGGAAGGGCGGCAAGAGGATAAAAATAGACCTGAAGAAAGGTAACTGTGCGGACACATCAAGACGGGTTTTCTTATAGAACAATATGATGGGAACATATTTGGATTAACACCCCGAAATAGTTTTTTTAATCACGTTTCTCAAATATCAAGTATCTCACAATGGGAGTCACGGCTGGGCCTGAATCCTCAAAACACATGTGCGGGGGAACGCTGGGTGTTGAACCCCACCTGCCCCTACTTGTCCTCCGCTCATTCGCTAAGAACTATCATCGAGATAAACGGCGCAGTCTTTTTGAGGACACCCATGCGCGGTTATAGCTTTTATCTGCCGGGGCTACCTCAGACGCCGTCCCACGTGAAGCTCGAAGCAATTTTTAAAGCAACTTTCCGAAGGTATTTCTCCAGGTCTTATCTGGCGGGGTAACCCTCCACACTGTCTGGCTGCTTCGCTTGTAGATTTTAACCCCGGCTGAATCAGCCTGGCTCCCCGGCAGCCTCATCTCTCATCCCCTCTAAAACACATCAGCGCCGGAGCGCCGATGTGTTGATAGCACTGGAATTAGGTTTGTAGCGCCGTGAATAGGCTCTGTTCGAGCAACCTGTACTGTTATGGGGGCGCTGAAAGGATAGCTGTAATTGGGCTACGTGCGCACGCCGGCACGCGCGCGCACACTCGCTACAGGTACCCAGAGAAAGGCGACGAGATGCCCAGATGAAAGGCTGGGAGAAATTGGGTGCCACACTCTCCAGCTCCAGCTCAAAGCCCCATTCTCCGCTCTTTTATTGTTACTCTCTTTCTTTTCCCACCACCTTTTCATCCCTCCCATTTTCTCCTCCTTTCCCCCCCTCCATCCTTCTTTTGTACAACCCCCTCCCACCCCTGTCTCCCTCTATCCATTTCACTTGATGCAAGATCAGAGCAGAGGATATTATGGGGTCTCTAACACCCTCTCCCCTGGCAACAGGCTCTTTCTCTCCGTGATTGACAGGCGGTGAGGTTTAGGTGCGCTAATGTAGGGCAGGCAGGGGCTTAGCTTGGAGACCAGATAGCATCGCTCAGCGCCTTTAGTATGCCACGCCGGCTTTGCTCGCCCCGCACGCACACACACACACACACGCCTGCGCGCGCACAGAGCGTGGCACATTTCACTCATGGCTTGGGGCTTGTGAGGCCGTGAAAAAGGGAGAGGGTGGAGGCTCTGGGGGTTGATGGCTCAGGCGTGTGTGTGTGTGTGTGTGGCCTCTAAAACACACACACACACACACACACATTAAATGTATACACACAGATAAACGCAGGCTCACACCCACGAGGAAAATCTTTGTGGAAATCACGTCGCATCCCCAGGGAGGGAAGCTGGAGACAGGAATAATATCTATCAGGTTCTCTCCCTCTCCCTCTCCTCTCGTTCGCCCCCACCATCCTCCCATCTTCTCCCTCTACCTCCCTTCATCAGCCACCGTTCGGCCTGCTCACACGTGAAATTAAAGGCAGAGTCTGTCTAATCCGGCTCGAGGAGAAGCCTCCTCCCGGCGGCTCAGAGGCTGAGCCAGGCAACAAACCTTCCCCACCCCACCCTGAGGAAAACAGCCACTTAATGTAGCTAATGTAGAGGAGAGACGCTCAAACCGCAGACTGGGTTCAGCAGGACAGCTGAGAGGGGGAGAGAGGGAAAAGTCTGTGGCGAGTTGAGAAGCAGGAAGACTATAGCAAAGTGACAGGACGGGGAGGCAAGAGGGAAAATTCAATTAAAATGAAATTAAAGGCATTAAGCGGTCTCTGATGCACAGCGTGACACAGGCTGCTCCCTCCCCGCAGGCGCAGAGGGTCTGGGCTTCACCGTGGTAACCCGGGACTCGACGGTCCACGGACCGGGGCCGATCCTGGTGAAGAACATCCTGCCGCGCGGCGCGGCGGTCCAAGACGGCCGCCTGCAGCCTGGAGACCGCATCCTGGAGGTAAGGCCTCGGCCTGTTGATGCCCCACGTGCTGTTAGCAGGAGCGCGGAGCTCTGTGGCACCCCTGCTGGTTGAACTGAGCAATCGCACATTACAGTCAGGTATCGCCCTTTATTTTGGGTGAAATGAACCTTAAAACACTCTAATCTTCTCCGGGGTGTGTGTGCGCGCGTGTGTGTGTGTATTTCTCTTTTAATCTGCTTGCGTGTAGGTGAACGGAGTGGACATGACAGGCCGCAGCCAGGAGGAGCTGGTGGCCATGCTGCGCAGCACCAAGCAGGGAGAGAGCGTGTGTGTGGTGGTGGCACGGCAGGAGGACATCTTCCTGCCTCGGGAGCTGGTAAGAGAGTGTGAACACACACACACACACACACACACACACACACACACACAAAGCAAACACAGCATCCATGTCCTCACACAGCCTGCTGGACCTCCACACAGTGTCACTCCTCTCTTCTATCTGCCTCTTCTGCTCATCGTTTGTCCTCTTTGGTGGTCTTCACCCCGTTCTTGCCTCCTCTTCTCCCCCCTCCAACTCTCTTTTCTAACATTTCCATTACATTGTGTCAGGTTTTCCGTTCTTGCCCCCCGAGGACCCGCCGATGCCCTTTCGCCCACAAACACCTCACGCAAGCGCACCCGCGAACACACCCAGGGCACGCTCCTGCCTTCCTGTCCCTCTCCGCTTTGTTGACACAGCCAGGCTGCAGGAAGTCACACTCGCGGGCCATGGCAGCCCCCGCAGGAAACGTGCACAAACGTGCCGGCAGGCCGCGGGTGCTGAGCGAGCGTTTACCTGCAGCGGCAGACGGGGTCACGGGTCAGCGGTCGCGGCTGTGAAACTGACACAGCTTGACGGGGCCTCACGGGGCGTGGGGATGGGGCTTTGTATCAATAAACACACACTCTTAAACATACACACACGCAGCCAGGTGGCCCCCGCGACAGTCGCCCGCTCTCTTTAAATGATGTTTTCTCTCCTCTCCCCTCCGTCCTCTGCGGTTATTCACATTATTCCCCCTCCGTTACTTCAAAGAGCTCTCGAGAAAGGTGTGCAGGGCTTTGTAGTGACTGATGCATATTCACACCTAGGAGCGCACACACACGCACGCACACACACTCATTCACGCAAACTCCTAAACACCTAGTCCTTGATGGAACCTTGCACAGCAGCGCTCTCTCTCTCTTTCTCACACGCACGCGTGCAAAGACGAACACATCACACGATCTTTAAACAGCCAAGTTACTGCTTCCCGAAATAGTTTGCCCTCATTAATGGCCCAGCAGTCTTGGCATAACAAGTGCACTTTGAAGAGCCTCTACAGTCTTCATCTAACACTTGCTCGTGTTTGTGCGTCAGCGACTTAAAGAACGCGGCAGAACGAGAGAGAGAGAGAGAGAGAGCCTTCGCTCCTGTCCCCGCGTCGAAGTTGCAGGTGCCCCCGTGAGATCTGGCCCTTATCTCCAGCGCAGTCCTCCACCTCAAAGACGGTTTGATGTCCCCAGAGCGCGCGCACAAACACGCGCGCACACACACACACGTGCGCGTGCATGTTTACAGAAGCTGAAATTGCCAAATGGCGTGCAAACACACGGGCATTAGGATGCATTGTATGTGCTGCACGAGGCATCTTCAGTCCACAGCAAACACGCCCCCACCTTTCCAAAAATCCACACCCAGGAAATCGTTTTGGTTTTTTTTTCCTTCTCCCACCCCGTCTCCCCGTTCTCTCCTCCCTTGCCTGTTTTAATTGCCCGCCTCGTTCTCCCCGCTGCTCTCAAGTAGCAAACCGTCGCCGAAATTTATGTGGAGCGCCGGCGAGGAGCGGCGCTCGCGGCGACTCGGCCGCACAAAAGACGTAATGATGATGGAGACGCATTAAGCCGACGCCGCCATCTGCCTCTCCCGAAAGCGCTTGTGTGGAGGTGTCTGTCTTAGCGCCGGCGCCCGTGAATATTTATCCGTGTTTTAGGGGCCGTAATAACTTGTTCAAACTACCTTTATGCATCATATTTGTTAAAAATAACCGTGAGATGCAAATCAGCAGTTAATTAGTGCAGTTTTACATCCAGTAGCTGCTCAGATTAATTGGCTGAATCACAATTCAGCTTTTCCTCAACCTCCCTGCTGCAGACAATGAATCTGCAATATTATTATTGCATATATAAAGGTTTAGTTTGATCTTCTGCTGGAGCGTTTTGCCTGGCTGAAGGCGTTCATAATGCCGTTTGCTTCATTTTGTTGCAAAGAGGGCAAGAAGAGGGTTGTTTGCTTGTAGGAGCTCGCTAGATACCTCCTTGCCTCTAGATCCCTCCTTGCCTCTGCTCCACGGATGCATGCGCTGTCTCACCTGTCCAGCTTTTCAGATTAAAGTCATAAACATGTTGAAGTGTTACCAGAAACCCAGTTGTTTTGGTTATGATTCTCACATACAGGGAAAAAGTATCAGCCCCGGCAGTACAGGGGGATAAAGAAAGATCATTACTCACAGCGCCGCGTCCTTGTATCCAAAATAATTAAATCCAGCGTCTGACTCAGCCCGAAACTGACACCATAACAAATATGTCGGTGGAAGTCGGCTCTCGCAGCCGAACAGCAGCCTGTTTGTGAAATTCGGCCGTGTTTGCACTGCGAGGAGAGAAAGTGTGCGCTCCCGCTGCTGACCCCGCTCCCTCACAGCACTGCTGCTCGAACAAAGAGTAAAAAGAATAGAGCCTCCGCGAGCTGCAGCGCCTTGTGTCACCGTTACACTCAGTACACGCCAGCTTTGAGTCAAACCGAGGCCCCCGGTTGGAAAGAAATCTCATTTTTGGCCGGCCGTCTGGAGACAGAACACCCAGGTTTTCTTCTCAGAGCACAGAAATATCCTATTCTTGCTGCATGCAAGGACTTAATATACTGATGTGAACATACAGAACCTTTCAGAAGTTGCTAATTATGAGCTATTTGCTGCAGCTCAGCGTGTGCCTCGTGTAGATAGAGAGGAACTGTTCAACAAACCACCAAAACCCTTCTGCAGAAACCTGCACAGGGTGGTCGGTTTGGAGAATTCAGTCCACACCAATGTGGCGGATCACCAGACCGGCCAACGTTGCAATCCCCGGAGTTTTGCAGCCTGTGTGGCTAAAAATAACAGATGGAGGCTCAGTCTCCAACCGCTGGGGCTCCATGCACCAACCCAGAAACACTCAGTACTGTAAAGTACTGTAAACTCAGGGACGGTTGGAGATGAGAGGTCAGCTCAGCTAAACGGCAGCAACCCATCCTCTGAGGTTTAGATTCAGTGCTCCAGCGTTCATATAGTGTGCAGTAAAGTAGGCTTTCTGAGGAACTGGGCAAACTGCTGATTGATTGGTTTCAATAGAGAAGATATTGATGTTCCACAGGGCCGCGCGTGGTTCCGTGAAAGCGCTCGGCGGTGCTCGGAGGCGCGCTGGTCTGTGTCAGGCGGGAGCAACAATGAAGCCTGTGAATTAGCCTCATTATTAGGATACAAAAGGAGGACGGTTTTCTAGCCCATCTCCTGCACTCTCACACGCTCTCTGCGTAATTAAAAAGTGATAACTTCTAATCACACTTTCGTTCCTGTCAGCATTTCTGCGTCTCCAACCCGTTTTTGTTTTCGGGGGCCGAGATTAGAGCGGCGCCTTTTCTGCCGGTTTCTGCAGGAGCGCGGCGCACGCGTCGGTTTGTTGCGAGCGAAAGCGTGCGTGCGTTATGAGTCACCGCGGACAGGATGGAGGGGTCACGCTGCACATGGGCGACCCTCGGCTGCCGGCGAGCCTAGGCCAGTCCACAGGAAAAGGGGGTCGCCGGGCAGAAAGTGACTTTGTCGTGCTGCTGTTGTCTCCTCTGTCAGCTTTTCCTCCCTGCCTTTTGATTTGCCGCCTCCCCGTCCCCGCCCCTCTACCTTTCTTCTCTTCCTGTCAGTCTGTCTTAGAGCTGAAGCTCTTGTCTCACCTCCTTCCTTTTCATCACTCCCCCCACCAACAAACCAGAATTATCTGTCAATCAGTCATTTTACTTTCCTTTCTCTTGCTTGTGAGGTAAAGGTGTAAAGCGGCGAAGAGGCAGACATTAAGGCGATTAATTGGCAGCTCCATCGTCGGCGCCGAGCGCGGCGAGATCTCATCTTAATTGAATGTCGCTCTCACCGCTAATCCCACCGCTTTGAAACCCCCCATTTAGAAATCCTCAGCGACAAAAGGCTCTGTGTGTAATCGCTGTGTATCACCCCCTCCTCGCCACCCACCCCGGGGTAAGAGAAAGCTCCTTTTTGTCTCCTCATTTGGGCGTTGAAGAGGGTGGTCTCTCTCCTGGCTAAAAGCTTGTTAAAGAGCCATTGCTTAGGGCTAACGGCAGAGGGAGGAGGGGGTCGCAGAGCGGAGCCAAGGGGTCTCAGCCACCCTGGGGACCAATCTGCCCCCAAGGAAAGGGCATTAGTGGGGATATTGGAGCGCGAGTGTGTGTGTGCCTGCTTAGGGACCACCACTGAGAGTCAGATCATTGTGCAAATAGATTCAGATCAGCAGATAAACACATTCCGTCTGCGTAACTTCACGTTTTCATAACTTTCCAACATCTCGGTGCCTCCTGCGAGCCTTCGGAGCCCGCTGGGCTCTGATATTCGGCCACCTCCACCTCGCGTGTTATTGCAGCCTGATCACAGAGGTATTTAAAACCTCCCAGGTCGCCATCTGAGTCTTCTCAAGTGTCTCTCGAGCAGGAAGTAGCGGATTGTCTTTGTAATTCCTCCAGTTTCTCTGAAATGCCTTGTTGATAAAAAATAAGCCCCGACTGAGAGCCCTGCACTCCGCTGGAACGGAAAATAGAATTCTTGACTTTTGAAGGAAGCGTTTAGCTTGATTTGTGCTGTTATCATCGCATCAAGGAGCTGAATGTGAGCCCTGACGGCAGGTTATCGCAGGCAGCCATTGTGTTTCTGCTTACAACACAGACCTCAGCAGCACGAGTGAATTAGCAGTTTGATGACGAAACAGAAAGACAAGATGACTTTGTGACTTCACAGCGAGATTGGAAGCCAGCGGAGATCCAATGTGTAACTAACGACTCAAGGCAGCACCAACTCCGGAGGTGGAGAACCAAAATACTGACAGCAGAGGTGTCAATCATCCCCGTAGAGGGTCAGAAAAACATTATGTGAGTCTTTTTTCTTTTGGACACATTATATCACCCTGCGTCTGCACCTGTCGGGCTCTAATTAGCAGGCGCTCAGCTGTGATCTGCTTTAAACCCAGAGTGCAAGCAGGGACCGAGTCCAAGCGCGTCAGATCAGTCGTGTTCTTAACTTGGCTGCAGACGGCCTCCCAGGCTTAGCTCCCTCACCTTCTCCGGCTCCGCGAGCTGTGACTCGCACTCGGGAGCCGAGCCCAGAGGCTTTAACGGGCTGTTGTTTTAATTAAGCACCCGGACGAAGCAGCGCAGAGCGGTGCTGACAGAGGTGAGGCAGGATGCGGGGGGGCCGGAGGGGTTCGCAGCGAGGTCGAGAGCGAGCTCGAACGTCGCACGTCGTGAAACTTTTACCGAACCGTCCCCGGGGGCCACGTTTGACTCCCGCACCCTCCGACACACGAGAGAGGAAACGCGAGCGTGGATTCTTGATTTGGCAGCGGGCGAGGCGCCTGATGTAAGGGCCCGGCAATCCCGGTATGGCCACTCAGATCTTTAAAGGCGTGACAGGCGGTATGGCTGCTGTGATGTATGCGCGCGCTCCTCCGAGATTCACTTTGACACTTTTCCCTGCTCCGACTCGCGGCGGAGTGTGAGCGACTGTTGTCTTTATTATATTTCCCGATCCGACTGAACCTCGGAGCCACTGTGAGTCTGCAGCAGAACGAGGAGCGCAGAGAAGAAGAAAAAAGAAAAAGTCGTGTGAACACGCGCGCGCACACACTTAACCTTCCATCCCTCCTCTTTAAAGGAAAATAAGGCTCTGGAGTGAAGTGGTGCTGAGGCGCCTCCCCTCCACGGGCCCTCTTTTCCCTGGGTGACTGAACCCGGCACCCCCCCACCAGCCTCACCCCGCTCTCCATTCCCCTCTCCTCTAATGACAGACATTTTCCTCCTCTTTTGTTGCCTTTTGTCTCCCTCCTTCCCTCTCCTCCGTCTTTTGCGCGGAGCGGTGTCGCCGCCGTGGTCATATTCTTCACATTAAAAAGCAGTGGGTGGGTGGGGGGGGGGGGGGGGCGTGCAGAGAGAGAGAGAGAGAGTCTGGGGAGAAAGACAAATTGAGAAAGAGGAGAGGAGGGGGGGGGTGTACAGTAAGATTGAGAGATTAGGGTGAAATGTAAAGAGTGAGGTGTGTGTGTGTGTGTGAACGAGAGAAGCGGGTGTACCTCAGGGACGGGTTATTACTTTTAAATGCTCCTCCGTGCCTCCGTCCCCCTCTGCCTCCCCCCAGCCTCCCCCCACTGTGCTCCAGGAGGAGGTATGAAAAGGTTATTATGTTTCCTTTAGAAATGGCTCGCTCTCCGTCTGCGCCTTTCATCTCCAAATGGAATAACCTCTCTACAGTAGCTTTCTTCTTTCTCCCGCTACACCTTCATCTCTCTTTCCAGCACACAACACCTGCTCCTCTCCTCCTTTCTCTCACGTCTCTCTCTCTTTTTCCCTTCCGTCTGACTCTTTAATCCCTCTCTCTTCTTCCCTCTCGCTCCTCTTTTCTGTTTTTTTTTTTTTTTTGCCGCCGAGCATAATCAGCGCGGTGTAGGAGCACGCATTATCAGTCAGTGCATTAGCCACGGTGCTCCTACCTCAATCGCCAGCGATCATACACTGCAGTTATTATGTAAAGCAGGTATTAGGCGTGTGTGGACAGGCTTTTCCTGTCTGGAACAGCAGCTTTTTACATAACGTCCCAGGAAAACTCTGAACTCGGGTGAAAGTCGCACATTCAAACTTCTTTTTTTTTTTTCCTGGCTTTTCAGAAAGGCGAGGAGGCCGGCAGCCTGATGCTGGAGGACGGCAGGGAGCAGCTCATGTACGAGATCCCGCTCAATGAAACCGGTTCGGCCGGCCTCGGGGTCAGCCTGAAGGGCAACAAGTCCAGAGAGACCGGGGAGGACCTGGGCATCTTTATCAAGTCCATCATCCACGGAGGGGCCGCTTACAAGGTAGAGGATCTCTAAGTGTGTACTCAGAGGTTCCCAGGTCCCAGACGAACGTGCTGCTCCAACCAGGAAGTGTTTTTCTCTCTCCACTCTCTCCCTCCCCGTCCTCTCTCATCTCCCCTTCCTTCGCGCCTCTTGGCTCTCCACCTCATTTCCTGCCCCCCCCCCTCCCTCGACCTCTGACTCCCATTGACCCCCGAGTGCTCCCGCCGCATTAGCGCCGCAGCCGCCTTATCTTTATCACTCAGTCAGCCACTTCAAGCCGTGAACGCGTCAGGGAAGAAAAACACCCCCCTTTCAGCACTTTGGAGATTCCTCCACTTGGCCTCCATATCTGGCCCCCGTCACATGTCGCAGCTCCTCGTGCCCCCTCGCCGCCGCTCCGAGATCAGCGCCGAAGTACGGGGAGGCGCAGAGACGAGTGTGGCGTTGTAGATAAACGGCTGGTTTGGGATCAGGGAGGCCAGACGGCGGCTCCCCGAAGTGCCTTCAGAAGTAGTTTTCTGACAGCTGCCGACGCGGATAGCGCCCCGACAAGAATGGCCTAGTAAGATCTCCGGCTGGCTGCGAAACAGGTTTCTGGGACAAGATACCACATAAGAGGAAGAAAGAAATTGAGGAAGGGAGACGGACAGTAGCGAGGGGGGGGGCGTTGAAAGAAGAGCGCGGGAAGGGAGGGAGTCTGAGGGAAGACATGAGCGGTATCGAACAATGGAGAGATGGAAAGAGGTGGAAGAAGGGGAGAAAGAGAAAATTGAAAAGTGGGGACACTCAGCAGGAACACAATGCATTACACTGTGTGTGTGTGTGTGTGTGTGTGTGTGTGTGTGTGTGTGTGTGTGTGTCCTCCTTGATGTCGATGCATGCTAATGAAAAGCAGCCACGGCGCCTGATGAGACTTTGCAGTGCCAGGCCGGTGCAGAGGAGGGAACCCGGGTGTCCCCTGAGTCTGACTGACACACACACACACACGAACCCACACAGACACATCGCGCACACACACACACGCACGCAAACACGCAGCAGGCAGAAAAAGGGAGGAGACGAGGAAGAGTCGTGGAGAGATCTAACCTATTTCCATTAAAGAGTTTTGGCTGCTGTCGGGGCCCGGGGCCTCAATTACATAAAGAACTCTTCTTTGACTCCATCCCCGATCCTGTCACATGATCATTTCAAAGCGCGCGCTAAAGAAAACAAATTAAAATTACATGTAGCGTGTCTGCTGCCGCTTAGGATGGAGACATTAATAGGGAATATCACAGGCGCCCGCTGATTTCAGGCGTAAACATCAATTTTTGATGCCGTCCTTAGATTTGATGCTCGTGTGTGTGTGTGTGTGTGTGTGGTGCCATCCAAGTCTGCATTTAAGGTCAGCCCAGGCGGTGCCTCATTAATGAGATGGGGTCAAAGGGCAGGGCGGACCGTAATGGCCCAATCATGACTCCACACACACACACACACACACACACACGCACACACAGACAGTCCTAAGTGTGTATTTGCCTCAAAGCGTCTTCATCTTTATTGTCCTCCTTTTTCTATTTTGCCTTCTCCATTGCTCTCCTCATTTGATCCCCCTCTCTCTCTCTCTCTCTCTCTCTCTCTCTCTCTCTCTCTCTCTCTCTCTCCTTCTCTCTTTTGCTCTCTCATCCACTCACCCCCCCCTCCCTCCCTCACTCTCTCCATCCCTCTCTCCCTCCAGGGCACTATTCCGTGTTGCCTCTCTATGAGAGGCTGCTATTTAAAACACTTAGAAGTGATTTAGTGCCCACGGAGGCTATTCCATTAGCTGCTCTATGTATTTATCATGGCTCTCCCACTCTCAGTAGATTGCTAACTCTACAATTTTCTTGCCTTCCCCCTTCTTCCATTTTCTACTCTACTTTCTCTCTTACACACACACACACACACACACACACACACGCTCTTCACACCTCTCCCAGTTCCTCCTCTCCTTCTCCTAAAACTTTATCAGTGGCCACTCTCGTGTGTCTTATTTAATGTGCTCTGTACTTTTTCCCACCCTGGTGTTTTAATATCATTTTTGAGGCATTAGCATAAGTGACATGAACAATTAAGAGGCTTTTCCGAAAATGCCTGGAACACCTGTTATTGCTGCGCCGCTGTTAGCAGTCTGCTGGTTTGGATGAAGTTAAAAGAAATGAGGCTTTTAGTCTGAAAAGCAGTTTGAAACACTTCCTGGTTTTAGCAGATTTGCCGATAACGTCGCTGCCGTCTTCTCCCAACAGGACGGCCGGTTGAGCGTGAATGACCAGATGATAGCGGTGAACGGGGAGTCGCTGCTCGGACGCTCCAACCACGCTGCCATGGAGACGCTGAGGCGCTCCATGTCGTCAGAGGGAAACTCCAGGGGCACGATCCAGCTCGTGGTGCTGCGAACACCCAGACAGGTACGGCCGAGGGAGTATAATAGATGCATTTTAATGTAAGTTACAAGGAAATGCTGCTTTTTGGAAAAACAACATTAACCGACATTTCTCCGCACGCTACATCCACGCTACCGACTTCAGTTAATTCCTTTTGAAGCTCGGGCGGATGTGGGGCAACATGTTCCACGGTTTGGTAGGATGAGTTTTGGTGCCATGAAACATTCAGGAACACTCGTGCATTATGAAACCTGCCCCCAGCGCGGCCCGACGCGTTCAGAAGACTCCCCGTAAGCAGCCGCCAGAGTTTTGACGGGGAAACGAATGACTCATTAGAATCACGCCTCCCGCTTTCGTGGCGTCGTCTGAGGCTGCGCTGTGCTGTATGAAATCAGGATGAAGCCTCATAACCCAACCGATTCCACTGCGATACGGATGATGCTTTTTATTTATTTAGTATTCAAAATGTAAGCACAGTTGGATTCGAGTAATGACAGCATCAAAACAGAGGCTGCCTTTGTGACAGTGGCTGCCGTATAATTTGCTTGAGTGTTGGTTTATAGCTCTCGCCAAATCTGTATTCCGTGTCAGTGTTTCGGGCAACAAAACTAAAGTGGATGAGATTTAACAGTTTTTATTTGGCTTCCTATCAGCTCAGCTTCTTCCTCAGAGCGCGCGGCTGTTAACTGACACACCGACAGGTAAAATTCTGGTTTTCCACGTCTTGTGTTCCACAGATGAGCAGCGCCAACCCTGCCCCGAGCGCAGCGGCGAACAGGTCCGCCGCCCATCAGCCGAGCACCCAAACAGCGCACAGCAATCAGGTACGAGTGGGTGACGCCGTTCACCAGGAGCAGCAGCCGCCCCCGCCCCGCCGCTCCTGCTCGCTCCTCCCCACGCTGAGGAGGCGAGCGTCGGAGCCGCTGCCTCACAGCCACAGGCAGCGTTACGCACAGAGGCCGGGGGAGACGCACACCAGATACACCTATGGTTTCAATCAAAGGGAGAGGCGTAGCGGTTACACATTCGGCTTCACACAAAGGGACGTTGAGTGCGGCGATGATGACACGCAACGTGATGTGTACAGAGCAGCTACGAGTTACCAGTTTGGGTTAGTTAGTCACAGCCAAACGCTGAGCAGCTTCAGCAGACCCACGGAGGGGAATTTAAACAGCTGCGGTTATGGATACACACGTGGACACGCGCGCAGTCGAGCGCCAGCGGACACGCAGGGCCATGCGGTGCTCGACAACGCACGCAATCACGCGTTCGCTGACATTCAGGGCAACGCTCGCGGCCGCAAGTCCAGGCACGCGCGCAGCCGCACGCTGGACGCCATCCACACACAGGACGGCAACAGCTACACCGAAAACATCAGGGCGATGGCGGGGCAGATGTACGGAGACCCACCCGCGCAGAGTAGGACGCCCACCCGCACAGAACAGAACAGGAACGCACACAGGTCTGCGGACAGATACGTGGACGCGCACGCACACAACTACGCACACAACCGGGCTCTCACCAGACACCACCACCTCCGGCTGTCTGGCGGGCTCTGACACGTGCAGGCTGAGTTGCAAAAGGGGTGCAAGTGACATTTTGGCAGGCGGTTCAAAGTGCACACGTGTAATCACAGAATCAGCGCAAGGAGACACTTCGGCTCTCGTTTGCACAGAATCCAACGATTTTAGCGATTCATCTCAGTAAAACCGCGGCCGGAAAATGCCACTTTTCCCTCCGTCGCAGGAAGTACAGTAAGGTTTCGGTGATCGATGGCGTGGAAGCGTATTAATCAGGCTGAGAGCTTTTCCCTTTGCCAGAGCCACTAACTGTCACAGCATTAACTTTCAGCTCCCTGTTTAAAATATTACCCCCAAACTCAGCAAAACACGACATTCCTCACCGTGTGCGGCCTCCTCTCCGCCTCTTTGGTTTGAACTCCCTAACATTAGCTGCAGCTCTTCTTCTTTTTTCAGTTTCCCCTTCAAACCACTGGCTCGTCTGCACACTGCGAAGGCTTTAATCTGCACTTTCCTGCTTTGTCTCTTTGTGTAAAGTTTTCTGATTTTTTTTTTTTTTTTTCATTTTTATTTTTAAGTCAATAAACCTTTGCTTCTCTGTCTCACCTGCCTGTTTCTCCTCTGTGGAATAAAGCTAATCTGAAGCCTCCTGCATGGTCCCTGCTCCTTCTGTTTTGCCGTCTGAGTCTCCTTTCCTTCCAAGCTTTTCTTCAGCCCTCGTCGCTCGCTCCAGACGCACGGACGCGTTTCATAAAAGTTCAACTTGGAAAAACGCGAGCGCAATTCGTCCTTTGAACCTTAAACGCACCGGAGACTGTAAATGTATAGCCACAGCAGTAGTCAGGCATTCACAGCCGTGCAGGTTATAATGAACATATTTCGGGAACGCCTAATGCAAGCTGACATGAGTGGAGACGGCGCTCATGACTGCTCCGCGTAGCTGTGAACACGCTTCCCTTTCAGAAGTGATAGGAGCGTTAAACTCCAGACAGTGTGGAACGTGTGAACCTTTGCTTATTTTTACCTCTTTCGCTTTTGTCTGTTGAGAAACTGACTTTGCAGCGGCAGTGTCTTTATTTGAACCGTGACTGATTATCTCAAAAGCTCATGAAGACGTCTGACGGCAGCTCAGGCCGACGCCTGGTCACAATGCGCTATAACGGGAGGGTCTGCGGATTGACTGCCGTTGACCTGCCCATTGAGGCATTTACATCTCATCTACGCCACGCTCCCATCAGCGTCTGTGTGTGTGTGTGTGTTTGAGCCTGTGTGTGATGAACGCTATCAAACCCGGTTCAAAGTTCAGTACACGTCTGAATAGTCCCTCTCCCGGCACCGTTAAACAGCCTGTCTGGTGACACCGTGGGCCAGCGCGATAAAACAAGCGCTCCCCAAAGCCAAAGCCCCTCAGCACCGCCACCCCCCTTCCACCCACCCTCCTTTTCTCACACCGTCTCCATTTAAAGCTCACTTTCCATCTGGCTGATGCGACCTTAAATCCCGATTGTGATAAAATAACCACATTTACTTTGCTAAAAGTCATAAAATTCATTTTTCCACCATCCATCCGGATAAAACAGAACATTTCTTCTCTTGCGCTGCTGAGCGTCTGAGGATTATGCCACCGAATGACAGACTGGCCGGTGTAAGGCCCCGATCTTTACTGTTTGCTGATTTGTTGGTCAGACCTCTGGTCAGATGCCACCATGCGTTGCTATTCTCAGTGTAATTATATGGGATTCTGACAGTGCATTGTCTCTGGCGGTTTGAGTAAATTGAGGGTTTTTTATAGGAACAGTATATATGTGGCTCTGAGGTCAGTCAGATGATCCACACGGACTCAACTTACATGGATTGCGGTGAGACTTCATCGCATCCAATCAAAAAACACAAAACCTGCAGCGCTCGCATTCCCATCAGCCTCGGCTGCACTCGTCTTTAATTCTAATACGCAAGCGTCAGCGCGTAAACACAGCAAACCGGGGGTGCGGTGAACGTAGCAGACACGGGCACGTTAGCGTGGAGGGCTAACGGGCGAGCGCTGCTGGGCCTCACAGAGAAGCTAGCACGGGCTCTTGGTCTTGTTTCAGCATATTTTATAAGGGGAGTGGAGATGGCACAATTCCCGCTGTATGCGCGCTCCACTCAGAAATATAAATGTATCTGCTCGTCATTAGCTCATACCCACTACGAACCCAGATCAACCAGTCCTTGAAGGGATATTACATAATCCCCTTTCTCTGATGGATGCGATCTGATTTTCTCTCCGCAGACGAGAGGCCTTTTGTCTTTTCTCCCGCTCCTCTGACGGAAGGTCACGTTTTATTTCTGGCAAGCGCTTGTCTCGTTGCCTTTCCTCCTCCTGCCGGTTATCGACTGCCGCAGTAACGCCTCCCATAAACCCGCAATCGATTATCACTCAGTCGATCGCGTAAAACTTTATTTGTAAGCACCTTTTAATTCAGGTTGGTGCAGCTCAAAGTACCTAAGAGCAGCTCATTAGACTCATAATACAATAGACAGTAAAGTAATGGATACTAAAACTATGACATGCCGTGCTAATATTACTTTTGAATATTGTTATTTATGTTTCAGTCACTTTCAAAAAGAAGAAAGACGGGTTTCTGTGTCTGTTGGGCCGTCTTGCTCTCCACCCTGAGCCTGTGGCGAGTGGGTAGGCCGGGTGACCCAGTGGGGTGAGGCAGGGCTAAGCCTCTCTGTCAGAAGCCCATTGTATGCAGCTGTAGGTTGGGGCTGGCTGGATATAGGGACCCACTCCCCTCAATACCACCACCCCCCTGTTTACTTATTGTTATGGGATTAAGATGTCTCACTGTCTGTCTGTCAGGCCGCTTCAAAAGCCCGAGGCGACTCGTCAGTTTGCGGGGGCCGATGGATGGATGGATGGATGGATGAAGGGACGGATGAAGAGCTGCTGGCTGTGATGTGACTCGCGCGGCGCTCGCACGCGGCGGAGAGCTGTCAGAAGTTTGCGCGCAAACACATAAGACGCGTATATTAGCTGAGGATGATTGGCGGCTGGCGCGGCGGCGTATTAACGTGTATGGTGGATCCTAATGATACCCCAGGGACTCCATAACATTGTGAACACACCCCACCTAAGGCTTTGATATGATGAAGATACCGGACCACCTTTCATTACAGAGCACTGTCTCTGAGGATTATTATTTGTCACCTTTTGTTAAAGCATATAGGTGTGTGTGTGTGACAGAAAAAGCCTCCTTTCATCCTGCACCACCAGCACTCCCAGTCCCTATCTCCATCTGTGGGCTTGAGGGGGGGGGGGTCCTTTGTAGTGCCGGATGGCTGTTCGATAACACGCCTGTCAGCGCTCTCAGGATTATCTTAATTGCTGCGTTTTCTCAATTGTGCGCGTGAAGAGCGTGAAGGACGGCGGTGTTTTGAAGTCACACCCGTTTCCAGAAGCCAGAGACACACGTACAATAAGCGTCTTCCTCTTTCTTGATTTAGATTTCATGTCGGATTTGAAAGGTAAAACAAAAAAAACTTCATTCAGATCGGGACCTTGTTGCTTTCAGAGCACCCTCCAACTAAACGCCTAGTTGCCGTTAGAGCAAAGGGAACTTTTTGTCGTCTGCATGGGTGGCAATTTTCCCTCTCAATTAAGATCAACTCCGCTATTTTCTGATATTTGGTTCCCCACCCGCGCTCCGTGCTTAGTCAAAATCCTCGGAGGATTGTTCTAAATCTGCTCGTGTTTCCTCAAAGCTCCGCTCCCGTATCGGCGCCTGAGGTGAATCATAATTGATTGGCTGCAAGATCCGACTGTCCCCGCTGCAAATTTAATGTAAACTCCGCGTTGGATTAAACCGCGTTTGCTCTCCCCCCCAAAGATTTTCAAACTATGAGCTTGTGCGTCGGTCCGTTTAGTTTGCTTCTTTTAGCTGTCACTCAAACCCCTCCCCTGGACCAAACAACTGGTCCAGCCAATCACAGGACTGCGTGATAGTAAATATTGAATTCTAGCACAAACTCAAGAGTTAATCTATTATCAAATCTGTCTGGTACCAAGAAGGTGACCTCCAAAGCACTACGTGTAAGCCATTTGCAACGTATAATTGTGGTAACCACGGTAACCCATATGCATCTTTGTCACGAGTTAAGTTTCTTTTTAAACACGTATATTTTGTTTTGTTCTTCTGCAGCCAAACGTGAACGCACCATCGCTGTTTCCAATTCGCGACGGCGCTGCGCGTCGCCTCTGTTTGTCCTGTTGGCCTTTGTCTACGACACGTGACGCAAGTCCAGAAAACGCGCGCGCGAAATGCAAAATCGATCGCACAAAGTGAAACGGCGCGTTCAAAACAGCGCGACGCTTCGCAAAAACAAGCGTTCACGTCAAACGTCAGACATATTTTTCATGATATTTCACTTTTGGCCTCATATCCACATTTCCACGTCACTCTGTCCTCATCACATGCTGCATTGTCTCCTGCCAAACGCCCTCGTCCTCTCCCGACTCAAACTTGTACTCAGTCTAATCTTTCTCTCCCTTTGATGTTCACGTCCATTGTTTCAACATGTAATCTGACCTTTGACCTGTTTCCAGGCCCGTGCTAAAGCAGTGACTGGTTAAGTGGTCAGTTAAATACGTGAGGAATGTGTGTAAGACAGCGATTTGGTTTGCGTTTTGAAAAGCCAAAAGTTACTTCCTGTTTTTTGTGTCAAACAAGAACTAATTAGCTCATGATCGGTGTCTTCCCATGAGCACTTGCACCTCCGAAGAAGAGAAATGACCTCAAGGAAGTGCAGCAAGTGCAGCCTGACTCGCTGTCGGTCGCCTGAGTTCAGTTCCGTGTTGGTGTAGCTGCTGTGCTGCGGTGATGTTTTTGTTAAAAGCCAGTGAAAACACAACGGAACCAGGATCGCAAGGATGTAGCATCAAGATTTCCCGCGCTAATGTGCCCAAAACATGTTTATTCTTTATTTCCAGCATCTGAAATGCGATAAACAAAGGAAATAAAAGGCGAGTCCAATCCCACTGGGTAATAAAAGAAGTGACTTTAATCTTGCGATGCATGAGGCGACATCATCAATATTTCATACGTGACAACTCTGGCTTGGATTTGGCTCACGTGTTTGCACACGCGCCCTTAATAACCGTTTTCATCCTTTCATCCTCTTCTTCTTTGACAGGAGCCTTGGGGCCACAACGCACACCAGGGGCCCTCAGGACCGCCGAGACCCCCGAACACGGAGCCCGCCGCGAACGGCCCCGGCCACGCTCCGTCGACGAGCAGCAGCAGCTACGCGCACGGCCGCTCCGGAAGCAGCGGTGAGTGAGCGCGCGCTCGGCAAATCGCAGCGCACAATATTTATCCATTTGAACCGTCGGATAGTCAACATTAGGCTTGGAGTGTTTGTGTACTCCTGTTATCTGCAACTGTGTGTGTACACACAGTATGTTTGTTTGTGTGTGCGCGCGCACTCACACACGCATGTATGCGTGTTTGCCAGCGCTGCGAACACGACACCCCGCGAAGGCCGTGCTCTTTTTAGGTCAGTGCAGCAGCCGCCCAGAGCATCTCATAGCCCCGCGTCACCAACGTGTCCAAGCTCAGCCTCCGTATCCCATTCCCCTCTCACCGCCGCACACTCGCTCCGGAGAGAAAGGGAAGTCATTAACTATGTTTTTCCGAACCCGTCGCTTGCTTTTCATGTGCAAAAGATCTGACCTTGGAATCATTACGCTGATGAAACGGCTTCTAAGTGGGCCAGATTAGCATACGAGTATTGTGCAGCGCGCGTGCCGCCGTGGTTTAACAAACTGTTTTAAATTCATTCTTTATCTCTCTCTCCCTCACCCCCCACTCTCCCTCCTCACCCCCCGGGATGCAGGGACCCTGAGATGCGAGGCTCTGTCAGAGCTCCATCAGGCTGGAGCTGCAGTACAGTTACAGTCATTTCGTACGGGCGGGGCGGGGTGGCGGGTGGCGGGTGGCGGTGGAGTTGCTCAACACAAAGGCTTTACAGTGGAGGAACGCCACGCTCCCGGGGTTTACGGTTTATGGAAATGTTGTCGGAAGAGTTGCGAGGAAGTAAGAATGAGGCTTTTGTGTGGAAATGATAATTTAGCGTGAATGTGCTGTGTGCGCGCGGCGCTCACTCGTGTGTGGTTTGTTGATGTTGATGCTTTCCGAACGTCCGACCTCACTGAGCTCCACGCTGACTGCTCTGATCCTCAGATGCACGGATACACTCGCTAATCAACAAGATCTGAAATGAAGATTTAACATGTGGTAAAAGTAAAAATCAAAGAAAGCCCAAAAAAACAATAATAAAAGCAGAACATATGTTAAAATGAACAACAAGTAAACATCTTGTCTGCGGTTTTTTGTTTTCTTTGATTCCACCCTGCTAAACAACTGTTTTTGTTTTGTTTCTGCCCGCTCCTCCTCAGCCCCGTATCCCGCCGCGTACTCCAATGGAAGCTACGGTCACTACGGCAACGGCGGCGAGGAGTTGGAGCAGGGCTTCCCTCCGCCGCCCTCCCCCGGCGCCGTGGAGGAAATGAACAGGGACCTGCCGCTAACTCCCCCGCAGCACAGGTACCTCCCCCATAACACACACACACACACACCATCAGCGCTCCATTAAACTCCACACAGGAGTTATTATATTCTAATGATACTCCTAATATGAGTCGCTGTGTTATGAGATAAAGAAGAGCCATTACACTGAATATTACAACGCACATATGCATTATTTAGACTAAATGCTCTAATTGCAATAGCCTATTTGCATTATGCATAAGTAATTATAGTGATAGCTTAATATAGTGAATTCTGTAGGTCTGTGAAGGCCCGGGAAGAGCTATGATACTTGTGCTAACATGCAGCTGTACAGCCCGCCGCCGCGCTCGCCACAGCAGCAACGTATGCGAAACGTGAATTCCACATGAGGCTCATTAGGGAAACGTGTTCAGGAAGCGTGGGCGCAGAGTTGCCGAATAACTTGAACTTGAAGTTTGAAGTAAAACGTCTTAAAAAACTGTTTTAGACGCAGCCTGACTGTCGCTTTCGGGTGTAATCTCTTGGCAGAATTCTATAAAAATGCTAAAATGCAGTGAGTTTGTAATCTTTCACCACCAAATCAGCGGCAGAGTGCGCGCAGAATGCACAGCGCTCGGTAGAATTTGTAGAAATGGGCGCACTTTTGATGAAATGGCGCAGAACTTGCACCGACAAACAGACTAGATTCTAGATTCATGGCGGGGGGGTTCAGTCTGGCTCCTTCCTTAGAACACAAGGACACAGCCCTCCAGTCAGATGTCAGACGGTGTGGCGCTGGTTTTCAGAGCGGTTCAGTCAGTCTGACAGGTGCATAACGCCTTCTAGCGTGGGAACATCCGCCTCGGCGTTGAGCATCATCCTCGACTGTAAACACACTTCACCCAGTCTGCTCACTCTAACTCCAGCATGCTTCGGTCGACGGAGTCACTTAGAAGCCCATAAAAGTTCGGGTGTGTGTGCACGATCGTCAACAGTTCCCTCGAGTCTGCTGAATATACGGTTCAGGCGCGTGTGTGTGTACAGCATCTCATGTGGTCACAGTCGGCCTGGCATCAATATGTTTGTTTCCTGTAAGTTTAACGGAGACAGCACACTGTTATGTTCCTGAACTGCTCCATCTGGAGCGGAGGAGATTTGATGATTTATTTACCTTCCTTGTTGTTTGGGCGATGTAGCCGAGCTGCTGAAAGACTCCTTATCCTCGGCCGCTACCGCTTCGAGCTTAATATCGATCAGCTGATTGATTGACGCTGAGTAATTGTGGTCATGGTTCTGCAGCGAGTTTAGGTTTCGCCATACGTCAAGAGTTTTCATGCGATGTCAGCTGGCCAACCACAAGTGACAACAGGCCTGCAACATGCCCAAGAGCATGACATGGGGTGAGGCACGCTTGTGCACGCCAAGACACACACACACACACACACACACACCTAAACACCATCAGTGAAAGAAGCTGCTGTTTTTGTGGTTCAGCACCATTTTGAGCAAGGAATCACACTGCCACCCCAGCCCCAGCTCCAGCCAAACATAAGTATTCAATCAGGACCCAGACTACACACACACACACACACACACACACACACACACACAAACACAACAGATCACATGTTCTTATCTGTACATTTTTGTTAGATACGTAGCCTCGCCTATTATCCCCGGCCCGAGGGATTTGACCTCTTAACTCAAAAACCCAGGGCTTTCCAATCTGATTGATGAACACGCCGTCTGCTCTGTGTGTGTGTGTGTGTTCGTCTGTGTGTGTGTGTCCTTTCTTTTTGTGTGTGAATGAAAGGCATGAGGTTTCCAATCTCACAGCTTGCTCTGTGTGTGTGTGTGTGTCTGTGTGTGTGTGGAAGGCAAGAAAGAAGGGGCTTATTTCCTGGCGTTAACCCGAGCTGACCCCTCCTCTCCTCTTTTTCCCTCCTTCCAATCTTTCTTTATCTCTTATTTTCCCTTTTTGATAGTTTCTTTCTGTTTTCCATCATCCCCGGGCTGTCGCAAGACATCGCCATCGCCTGTTCTCGGCCTCGCTTCTCTCCTTTCCTCTCCCCTCCATCTTTGTTTATCTCCGCCTTCCTCTCCGCGCTTTCTCTCAACCCGAAGCCGATGAGTTCATCGCCTCGCCTTCTTTCTATCTATCTCTCCTCTGCTCCTCGCCTCTGGATTTCCAATCGCGTCTATTAGGGTTCAGTGATTGGCTTTCTTCCTGCAGCACACGCCTGCCACCCAAGTTGATTGGCTTTCATTAGGGACAGGGTGGTCTGACACGCAGGTTGCCACAGCACACACACACACACACACACACACACACACACACACACACACACACACACACTCTTTCTCCTCCATCCCACTGAGGACCCACTCCAATACTCCACCGCCATTCGTCTCTCTCTGGCTTTATCTCCATCTCTCACAATTCTCCATTTCAATCTGTTTTTTTCTTTTTTTTGCGTTATCTTCTCTGCTTCTATTCATCCCTTCCTCTCCAGCAAGCCCAGGGCTGAAACAGAAGCTAGCAGAGCCCCTTATGTGCTTCACGGGAAATCACATACAAGACCTCAGGATTTAGCTGACCCTGTCCGCATCAAGCGAATTTAAAGAGCCGAGCTCTTTTTCCTCCGGAGAGCTCTCGCACGTCAGTCCACACGGCCTTAAGCATGTACCTGAGCTGGAGCGCCAGCAGGGCAGGTTAGCTTTATTAAACACCACCTGACAGAAAGGTGAGCTTCCTCTATCATTGACCCTCGATGCTCTTAGCAAATAGTCTGTTGACTCAGAGCTTCCACTCGCACACAGACGTCTCTCTACGTCGCCTCGTCAAGACGAGCGGTCGAGTTCAGTGACACCGCAGCTTTAAGGGGTTTGATCCAAAGGTTCCTGGAACGAATATTAGTTTTGTCTACTGTTCCAACAAGCGCCTGAAAGCACCAGAAGACGTTTCTCACTCTCACTCTTTCAGACAAAGGTAAAACACAAACTAAAACCCCGGAATAGAGAAGGTATTCAAGCCCGTCTGACATCACGTCTGTGCAAATAGATGTTTTGTTTTGTTTTTTTACTGGAGGAGCAATAATGGAAACGAATGCATTTTTCAGCCCAAAGCTGTGGTCCGCTAGAAAATGTCTAGGCGGATTGGCCTTAAGATGCTCAAAGTGCATTGAAGCGTCAGACCTTTTAGGAGACGCGACGCCTATGGACGCTCTGGCAGGGGTTATTTGGCGCACAATGACTCGGGCTGAATTAAAAGAAGCCGCTTGACTCTTCAGCTGACAGACCAGGATTTTAACTGAGGCTCTTCTTGAAACATGAGGGAGTGGTTGAATGAGGGAGGCCCTCACGCCGGCGCCCGCTCGAATTTCAATGCGTAATCCCGCGTTGCTCGCCGGCTCTGGCTGGGTCAAACGAATGAATTTCAGCGATCTTCACAATAAAACATTAATACCGTTTTATCAGCCAGCTAATTGCATGCTTTTATTGTGAAGCAGCAGGCATAGGCAACCTGTTTGCATCAGCAGTAACATGCTGCAGCTCTGTAAGTGCTGGAATACATGCAGACATCAACCCTGTGAATTTCAAGATACTTAAGAAAGCAGTCTGTATCTGCAGGACTGAGAGCTGCACTTATCTACTGTATAGAGAGAGGACTACATGAATTAACATATTAAATGGCTGTTGCAGAATAGTTAAGCCGGACTATCATCATTTTGAGTTTATGAAAATGAAATATCAAGGCATTCAAAAAGGACATAAAGGGGAGCAGGAATAAAGAGGAATGGAGATGCAGCATCGCGGCCGCCAGAGTGAGCCAGCCCGCTCTGCAGTGTCAGAACCATAACCGGTCCAGCAGCCTCCACAGCGCAGAGACGTTCAAACTGCCGGAGGCCAAGAGGTCAAATACGGATGTGAAGTGAAAAAAAAAAGCTCTATGGAACAGATCCAACAGTTCTGCGCCAGCCAGCCGCCACATTCAACTCTCTCCTGCCCCATTACCTTTCTGCTTTCTCAGCCGGCCTCAACCTCCCCGCAGCCACCACCCTCTGTCTCTGCCTCTTTTCCTCAGCAACATTCACACAAAACTTCCTCCTGGTCCCTCCCCTTCTCCTGTGGCGTCGCCTAGTCTCTGATACTTCCTGTCTGCTCTCCATCCGTTACCCAAATACACGACGTGCCCTGCGGTGGGCCGCGGCGTCACACGTCTGCAGGTTCCAAATGCATTTACATGATGTAGTTACATTGTCCAGTAACAGAGGACGCATATATAAGGCTGTAAGATAAGCCGACCGAGGTTAAAAGAGGGTTTCTACATTTTCAGCCATCCACAGTGGCAGGGGGAGAGATATTTGGCTGCCGGCCATGCAGACTTTTTATCTTCCCTCCACAAGTAGTGGGCAGTTAATATCTGGCAGGGTCATGTCGCTTTTGGAAAAGTTTTTTTTCTTTTTTCCAAACTTTGAAAGTGATCGCATGCTGCCTGGCACGTGAGCACAAGACAGGTATTCCAGGGGGCCGCCTTTACCTCTCGGCGGCCAAGCAGATACCTTTCGCAGGATTTTTCCGCGGCGTCCTTTCTGATTCCGCTTCGCTTTCCGCCGATTGCGCTTCCTCCCTGTTTAACTCTGGTTTTCCCTGACGCAGCGCCCATCACCCGGCATCTGCTGCTCTTGGTTCTCTCCCTGCGGGTTTACTTCTTCACCTGCACCCCCCCCCTTCGTCTGTCCGCCAAATTGACCTCATAAAAATGAAAAGGATTATTTAAGAGAACAGCAGCGTAATGAAAACCTACACGTATCCTATGGTGCACTGCCTGTGGCGGCTGCTGCTTGTCACTCGCAACTTCTGTTTAGCTAGACAATGGGTGTCAGTGAGGAAGAGGGGTTTCTTCTTGTTTTTCTTTATTATTTCTTCCATTGTCCACTCTCCATCTGTTGCTCATCCTCACAATCACAACATCCCCTTTTCTTATATTTCGCTTTCTGTTTCATTTCTCTCACCAGTCTGCTTTATTTGCTTTGGCGTGGGGAGCCGAAGGAGATACCATTCTGACCGCTGGACAAAGTTGCCCAGGTTTTCCGCAAATGCGGTGCCACTGACTTTGTTTGCCTTTCTCAGTTTTCTAGTAACACGAGAGCAACATGATCACGATCGGCCAGGGAATGGTAGCCACTTAACGACACACAATACTGTCAAGCCACACCTCTTTCTTCTCTCTTCTCTTGTATCTGTGCCCAAACATTTCTTAACCTTGCACCTCCTCCGCCTCCACCCAGGCTGACAAAGTTGAGCTGTGAAGCACTTAGCCTGAGCTCCGCCGCTTTATGGTCAGCCCAGGTCAGCGTCTGCGGTGCTCAATCCGCCCAGCTGACAGCAGCCGCATTGCATTACAGCTGCCTGCCTCAGTTACCCAGCTTCACTGCCTCTTTAACTGAGCGTCAGAAAACCATACCCGCTTCACGCCATTGCTTTCAGGCTGCAGCAGTTCGCTTCTTTTTAATTTCAACACTTCTGTCTTAGGTCCTGTCACTTTCACAAAGTCCTGACAATGCTGACCTACAGCGCCTTTTGTGAAACTTGGATCCGGAAGCTGTCAGACCAATCACGACACAGAGGGTTTACATGGACGCCCTGTTTTACCAAATCCAATAAAACCAATTAAAACAGCGAGCTGGATTTAGCGTATTCTCAGCTGGTACTCGCCACCTCTTCAAGGATGAACGTAACAAGGCTTTACGTATGTGAGACAGCGACAAACAAGCACCTTGTCATCCCGGCTCCGCCAGACATCACAGAACAGGCATCGGCGCTCGCTTTTCTAACCATGTGACAGGATTGCAGAACATATTAGGGATTCACTGTAGGAGGGTAGGGGCTATCTACGGCCCCTCACACCGCGCTTAATAATTCATTCAACACTACAGCCAGCGAGAACACTCTTTCTTGATATCATCATTAAAAGTCAGCGAGTTCTCCATCACAGCGGCTTGGCATAATTCACAGGAGGAATATCAATAAACTGACAATAAAGCTAAAAGAGATACCAATCAACGATGTTTAAAATGAGGAAGAGTGCACACAGCGATGGCTGAAGTTTGATGCGATCATGAAGATGAAGGCTAGCGGGTAACAGGAACTCCAGCAGCGTGGTTTTACCTGTCCATAAAAGAAGAAGACACTGGTGGAGGCGACCCGGTGCAGGAACACTACAGCGATGAGAGGAAATCAGCTCGGCCCCGTCCAAAGGGGCGCTTATTAAATTTGGGGAACAGACGGACTGCGCAAAGCCCTGAGCGACAGCTTCACGCTGGACAAACAGGCTGCACCCAGGCCCGGCTGACAGCAGTAAAGAAGCCCAGCGGTTGCAGAGTTACTGGCTCGACGCCAAGACTTCCAGGGCTATTAAGCTGAACGTCGGGACAGGCCGTGCCAGACTCGGGGCAAGAAGCGGCTGCCGGCTGGAATGTTGCACGCGGTTGTTCTGGGCATCTCCAGCATGAATATAACGCTGCTGACAGAGGAGCGTGCACGCTCAGCTGATCTGCCCTCGCCGCTGCAGGAGTGCTGGTTTTAATCGTGAGCTCAGCGGTGTACTGTCACCCCAGTATGCTAACAAGGCGGGGAAGCAAAGAATCAAGATGAGCATTTTAGTCTCTGGTGCTGGGAGACAGACCTATTCTCTCTGCCTTTTTTTATATATATGTGTGTGTGTGTGTGTGTGTGTGTGTCTCAGTTACACACACACACACGCGCTGTACACCGATTTTGAACCACCTGCAACAGCCAACTGCTTCGTTGCCGGTGGAATACAAATGTCCCGAGCACTGCTGCTGACCTCAATCCCCACACCAGCATTCTGGCCGCGGCCCGCCTGCCCTCCAACCCCCCCGCTGCGTGATTTTCCTGAATTCCTGATCGGCGCCCACAGCCCCGCACAGCCCACGCTAAATAAAGCGATCCATTTCTCCTCTGCACTCCTCCTTTTTCTTCTCCTCCTCTCGCCGCCGATGTCTCGGCTAATGTGTATCGACAGGGCTTTTGCGTGTTTTCCATTTTTGCTGACGCGCGCGTATTTGCAATCCTCCCTGCACTATAGCCCCCCTCTCATGCACACACACACACACACCTCCACACACTCCCACATACCGCCCTCCACCCTCCTTCCTAAATGGCCTCAGTGTTTCTTTATGGGTTTTGACATATTTCATTAGGCGGATGGTCTTAAGAGGCCTGCCCGGCTTCTTTAATCTGGCTAAAACCCTTTTTCTCTCTGGCTGGAGCCGCTGCGAGGAGCGCTTCACTCCTCCAACTCCCTCTCTCCATCCCTCTCTCTGTCACTTCCTCACGCTGTCCCTCTCTCTCTCTCTCTCCTCTCTCCTCTCTCTTGATTCGGTCTTAGGAGTCTCCATCTTCAATAGAGCTTTTCCATTTTTTCTCTCTCTCTCTCTCCCCCCTCCGCTTTCATCTTTGCCACCACTCTCGTTCTTTCCCGCTCCTTCCCAATCGCTTCTCTCTTGATTATTCTCCGTCTCCTGCTCTTTGTCGCCAGGCTCGTCCCCATTTTTAGGATCCTCTCAATCCCCAGGCCTCCGTCTCTCTTTCTTCTTCTCTCTCCCTCCTTCTCTCCTACATCCAATTCTCCCTTTTTGATCACTTTTATTCTCCTTCTCTCACCCAGCTGATCCCTTTCTATTCACTCTCTTGTATCCTCAGTGCTCTCCCTCCCTCTCTCCGTCCTCTGCAGCTGTATCTGTTCCAGCCTTATGTGATTATGGTGAACATGCTCCAGTCTTGGAGCTTCCTCCTCTGAATCAGACCCAGCCCAGCATCTCCTATTGCACAGCCCGACTGCTTGTGTGTGTGTGTGTGTGTGTGTGTGTGTGTGTGTGTGTGTGTGTGTGCGTGCGTGTGTGTGTGAGAACATCCTGCAGACAGCCAGAGTAATGGACAGATATCCCTTCATTCATCCCTCCATTTCTCTCCCTTAGAGTCTAACATCTCCCTTGGCAGCAGGCAGCCCTCTTACAACACACCTGGGAGCTCGTCCAACACACACACACACACACACACACACACATACAAGCACTCGGGTTCTACTGCATTACTAAACCTCAGTCTCATGCGCGTCTGCTCACGTTTCCTTGTGTTGTCCTCTGCTTTCGCTGCATTTTCTATTTGTTTAAATGTGTTTTCAGCCTTTTGGATGCTCCTTTCTGTGTGTGTGTGTGTGTGTGTGTGCGTGGAACACTGTTGTTGTCTGGGTGTTTAGCTTACAGCTAACCCTGCAGCACAGCCACCGGTGCCACCGCTCCGTGCGCCCATTAGTCCCCGTTGTTTCTTCCCCGGCACAATAAGACTTTAAACCAGCCGGCATCCCGCCAGCACTGGAGCCTCTGCTTTGTTCTCTCACTCTTTGTTTGGGTGCTGCCTGACTCTGGCTGTCATTCTCTCCTTACCTCGCTCTGCCTCTTTCGCTCTCTCTCTCTGTCTTCTTTGCATCCAGCGTGTCATTGTTGATTTAAGTTGAAAGTCAGCACGTTGCAGCGATTTGAATGGATTTATCATTCTGTGTCTATAAGGACCATCTGTGTGTGTGTGTGTGTGCGTGTGTGTGTGTGTGTGTGTGTGTGTGAGAGATTTTTCTATCCTTAAAGGGCCAACACTGCTTGTTTTGGGTAAAGACATGAATGGAAACCCAACTTTTCATTGGATTCATAAGTGAGGAATCAGCGTCACGATAAACCCAGATCAGCCTGTGTTGCAGACGTAGAACCGTGTCGTATCTCAACAGTGTGTCTTGTTTTGCGTAGGGCGCTGTTATATCACAAGTGCGGCATATGCACGGTGTGTGTGTGTGCGTGTGTGTGTGCGTGAGCGAGTATGAATTATTGCGATCTGCAGCTCTCCCTCAGCGCGCAGGCACTTTTATCCACCGCGCGTTTACAAATGGCACGTGTCCCACTCCGCACAGCTCGCCGCAACCCTCATCCATACTCTGCCAACCCCCCCGCGTGGCTGTAATCCAGTAGAGGTAAGCAGTAATTATGAAATGGCCTTTTAAGTCCCCTCCAGTTATTAAAGCCATTCATCTAGTTGGAGGCTGAATACATACAAGCCCATATGTCCTCATACATCTAAACAGCTAAACCCAATTACAGGCAGAGTCGTGCCACCATCCAGCTCCATCTTCCGCCTCTGATGTAGCTGAGTGAGCTCGGACAGCGACGGGGGGGGGATGCTCCGTGATTGGACAGGTCTTTAATTGGCATGGGGTTTTGATTGGTTGTAACGTGAATTGGATTTGCTTTGACTGGACGCGCGGTTGTCTGAAGTGATTCAGTTTGTCATATGATAGGGGAGTAGAACATGGACACGGAGCATTAATGGTCCCCGGCTGCTGTCCCCTGACGTTATTTACTTTTTAAAGGATGCCTCGCAGTGGTCTATATTTGTCTCATTGTCAACAAATAAACAAAGTGATGCCACTAACAACTACAGCCTGGTATATCATCTTCCTCCGTTCCATAGAGCTCCACTGATGTTCAGATCTATTAAATGCACGTCCATGAGCCGCGCTGTTACTCCGGGCGACATCTTCCTCTGCTGCCATAAAAACACACACTAGTTTATTTCGAGCCAATCCCGTCAATATGTATTAATCCGCCAATGAAAATAGTCCCCAGTGATGCACCGTTTGCTTTTTCTGCCTCATTAAAAACCCTGAAGCTGTGGTAAAAGTTGAAATATAAAGTCACGTCAGACACACACGTCACGCCTCTCGTGCCTTTTACCCATTAAACCTGTCACGTGGCATCGCAGACTCTTTCCAATAAAGGGTTAAAAGCCCATACTCAGTGCATTTAATCTACGGTGAAGAGACGAAGGAAACGTGCCCTCTGTCCATTTCTCTGTGACGAACATGAATCCATTCATAAACATTTATTGACACGCGGGTTGTAATTGAAGACTCCTGTTGAATCAGATGAGGTTAACTGAGACGGTGTAACACAGGAGAAGGCTACACCCCCCCACTCCCCACCCTTGAAACGGTGTGTTTAATGCTCCTGTTGGATTAAATTCAATAAGCTTTACTGGGAAAGGGTGAGGCGCAGAGCGGGCTTTCTTTTTACAGGTGCGTGGTGTGTTTGTGTCATGTGTTTTTATAGAGGAGCGCAGGTCAGGGCCTGTTTTACTGGTCTCCAGAAAAACGGCTGCAGGGTTTATTGGCCCGGACCTGAGATTGGATCCTAGATGGAAAAGCGCGTGTGTCCCTCGGTGTCCTCTTTCTATAAGCATATCTGTGAGCGCTGTCATGATTCTCCCTCTCATGACTCTTGTGTGTGTGTGTGTGTGTGTGTGTGTGTGTGTTTGAGTGTGTGTGCGTGCTCTGTGCTCCAATTTAAAGAACTATGGCCAGGAGCAACAAGCCCCCTTTTCACTGTTGGCTAAAGTGTCTCCTTGGCAACTCGCCGTCACCCCTCTCACACACACACACACACACACACACACACACACACACACACACACACACACACTTCTCCGTACCACCACCGCCACCCTCAGCGCTTTTGATGGAGGGGGCACTTTCTTGTAACCGTGGCAACCTTTCAACCAGTCAGCTGCAAAGCCGCTTGCAGTGGAGCACATTGTAGTCCAGTTGATAGGTAAGTGTTAAGACCCTGCTGAGACACTGTGGGAGGGTCCAGCAGTGTGCCAGGGTTTAAAGGGGCATGTGTGTAAGTCTCTTTGTGTGTGTGTGTGTGTGTGTGTGTGTGTGGTCTTGTTTGCATTTCACAATTGAATCAACAAATTTAACATAAACAAGACAATATCCTGTTTAATAGTTTGCCTTTAACCATGCAGTTGATTGGATGGAGTAATTGGTAAGATGGGTTGGCGGGGGCTGAGCAGCGTGGGTCTGTGTACACGCGTCTGAGTGGTGTGTTAAAACCTCACTGCACACAGAGTTTGTATAGCAAAGCCTGTAATTTGGGCATTCTGTAGCTCATTCATTCTCGTGCTCATTGGGTGAAATAAGTGCAGAGCTGCGCGCAGACGACTTGTTTCCAGCCGGACAGCGTTTTTTAATTGCTCCCCCAAAATACAGGCAGACAGGTGAGGCTTTGTCCCCGTGACATAACGCCAGAGTTGTGTCGCAGGTTGCGGGTGCGTCACGCTCACTTTTGAGGTGACACTCTTAAGGTACAAAGCGGCGTCACGGAGCGGTGTTAGTCCTTGCAGGGACTGTCAGCGCAGCGGGGACCCTAAGGCGACGTTCCAGGCAAAGACTTCACTGCTGTCTGCTCAGCGCAGACACGACAGCAGTCAACCTTGACTAAAGTCACGGCGTGCGCGTCACATCGAGACATACACGGGTTAGGCAGGCGGATATTGGCACGTGCTCACCGCTGTGCGTGCATCCACAGCATCCGAGCAGTGTGTACAGTGGAAACAGCGTTTCAAAGCGATGAGTGACGTGTTCTTTGTTTTCAGCAACATGGCTGGCATCAGTGTTCCTGCACCGCATTTCCCAGAAGTCACCTGTCTGTCACAAGTTAAATAAGTGTTGTTGTATAGTCTCTCTTGCTACTAAACTAGGTTTAATTTCAACATATTATTGATGTTCCTCCACATTGGAGTAGCTTTATGTTCATTTATCTTAATGCTGTCAACTACTACACTTTAAAAGGCACCCAGCGGTGCAGCATCGGGGTCACTTAGGAAGCTCCGACTTGACGCACACTTCCCCTATCAGCAGCCAGTGGAAAAAGAAGCAAATCATGGTTCTTATCATCACAATATCACTCCAACCAGCTCCCAGAGCGAGAAACACATCGCCAGGGAAGAGAAGTGCTTTGTCATGTGCCCGTACAGTGGCGACAGGAGGAAATAACTGTGGAGCTCAGTATGCAAATTGAGGGAAATTACGAGGCGTCAGCTGGCGTTGCTGTGGAAAGGCGTTTGTCAGACCTGCAGGAGACTTGAAACGCTTTATTGTTGCAGTGGGGGAATAAAGGAGGAGACAGTAGCAGCAGGGTGGATCACGTATCCACCTACAGAGGAGAACAGGTCAAAATGCTCAATGCATTAATACTTAGCTTCACCCACCCTTAAGCCTAGTAGTTGGATGTTTCATACTGAAATGCACCATGGGAGTTGGACTTAACGGTTTCCTCAACTTTACACGAGCACGACTTTTTTCTTCTTTGATGATTCAACCGGGAGTTTTACGTCCACCCGAGCCTTTGAAGTCCTCCAGCTGCCGCCGCCGAACCTTGTCTTTGCAGAAAATGTCACCGCCGACACCCGAAATATATCCCCTCCCACCTCGCTCCACGCCGAACGGAGCGAGATGAAAAGTGGCCAAACAGAAAGTTAAGACGTGACATTATTGCCTCGTCTTGGACGGAGGCGCGTTACAGCTGTGAAGGGCATTTGCCACCGCCCTGGCCTGTTTGGCTGTTCGGCTGTTTGTCAAATATGTGCACCAGCTTGAATCAGTGGCAATCAGGCAGACATGATGCGAACGGATCCGCGAGAGCATCTGCTGGCACAGCGGGCAGCGATATGTGATAAACGCTGATTTCACCCTCCATTGGATCGAGCTGGCGATGATAGCCACCTCTCCCCCGCTCATCCATCCTATTAAACCCTCATTATTCATTTACCTCCAGCCTCAACTGCCTGACATGCATGGAATGAGTGCACTCGCAGCACCCCCCCCTCACACACACACACACACACAAACACACACTCTTGCAAAAGTGAATTGTGCTCATATTTCTTCCCCTATTTCATCTAAGGCGGTCAAGGACACACACCGCTATCTCATACAGGCAGTATCATGACTTTAATTTTTTTTTTTTCTTGAACCAAAATTCTCACATTTTGTAGTTTACACGCACACACGCACACATGCCCACGCACTCAGACACACACATTCTCTCTGTGTATAGTGCAGCAGCGCGCTGGCAAGGAGCTTAATTCTATCAGGCTTCGAGCTGGACAGCCGTAATTACATTTGTGACACAAATCCTGCCTCTCAAATTGAGCGTTTTATTCCTGAGCGCCCCCCCCCTCTCTATTTATAACCCCTTATTCCCCATAAATCCCACTTCCTCACAGAAAGTCAATTTAGGACTTAAAAGGCAGCAACGCTCCGCTTACTTTTCCCCCCTCTTTCGACTCTATCGCCGCTTCAGTTTCACTTCCCCTTCTCCCCGCTCTACTTCGGAGCTTTTGAAGCCTCTGAAATGACAAAAAAAAAAAAAAAGAGTCTTAAGCAGTGAGTGCCACGATGCGAGAAAGTCATCCCTACAGGAAAGTTTCAGGAAGGGGGAAAACCTGCGTGCAACCTGTCTGTAACTTCTCTGAAGAGTGCTTGTCACCGTTTCACTGTGACACACAGCTGGGGTGGCCCGGTGTGTGGAACAGCCACTCCCCCTGGGTTGATAAGGTTCTCCTGGCTCCCGCTCCTGGTCACCTGTCCTTCAGGTTGTCAGTGTGTGGGTGGGGCCTGACATCTATCCCCCCCCCCCGTTATTCTTACAGCTCTGCTTCTCGTCAAACCTCTCCCCCCCTTGCTGAATCAGCTGTGGCCTTCATCACTTTCCTGCTCCTCCGTCTCCCCTCTCTTCCTCTCTCAGCTTGGAGGCCATACCTGAGTACAGTATGATGGCGGATCATTTATCCCCCCCACCCCCACCCCACCCTCCCCCTCTCTTGCTTATGCATGAGCCTGTCAGTTCCCATAGCGCTGCACCTTACCTGTCCCCGTACCACTCCACCTCATTCATCGTTTCTTCTCCCCTCCTTTATGTTGCTCCTATAGGCCTCCGACTTCCTCCCCATTTCTGTCAAGCCTGTTTTTCACCCTCTCTCCTCTGCTTCCCCCTACATCTCTCTCCGTCTCTCTTTCTGCATTTCATCTTCACAGCTTTGTATTTCCGTTTTTGTTTTTTTTTAAGCTTTTTTTTATTCCAAAAAGTCACATCCATTAGGGAGAAAGCATGTGAGCTGATTGCTCAGGTTAAAAACCAGGTGTTTACAGGTTGGGAAATATCTAAAAATAGTTAAAAAGTGGAATGTTTTGTTGAAGGAGTGAGAACATTCGACTCGATCAGAGGCTCATAAATATTATATCAACATATCTGTTTGGTAGTTTTAATCATTTTTGATGAGTCCGACTAAAACATATGTGAAAGATTACTTGGAGACTGCGTTAAGTGGCAGCCTTGATTCGATCCTGTAGCCACAACGCACCACTTCTCACTGGATATGGTCAAATCCGGTCCAGACGGACAAAGTGTGGTGTCATTCCAGGGATCCCTCCTCCCATGACTCATCTGAACTTCCTCGTCTCAGCCTCCTCTCTCCTCCATCCTTTCATAAACTGATCCTAACCTCTGCTCAGACTCAGGCAGCATCAGGACTTAAGAATGTTTAATGCAGATGCCTTTTAATAAGGAAAGATGAAAGATGTTGGAGATGAGTAGCGGTTTAATGTTTGTAAGCAGCCTCTGCTAAAAGCTTCTGATCTCAGTACTCAGGGTCAGTTTAACACTGAAAATCACCCTATCTCATTTTATCAGTGGCTCATTTTGGAGTTTCCCTCGTCCTACATCAGCCAGGCTTCTTTACTTCCCCTGCCCTCCCTTCTTTCCCTCTCATCCTTCGCTCACAGGCCCTCCGACAATCTCTTTTGTCTCGCAGAGCCTTCAGCTGGCGGAGCGCTGGGCCCGACCCTGGGCCTCTGGAAGTCCAGCTCCCTGGAGAGCCTCCAGACGGCCATGTCGGAGGCCAAGCAGAGTCGCAACCAAGCCCAGGTGCCATTTCACCGCCCGCGGCCGCACGTGGTCCGTGGGCGGGCCTGCAACCAGAGCTTCCGCATTGCAATTGACAAGTCGTACGACGGGCCTTCTGAAGACGGTAAGGCTTCTCGATTGGCATTTTAAAAAACAGAGCCGCTGCCAAAACAAGACGCAACAAAGTGTCGACTTTAAAGAGTGTTCCCTTTTAATGTACCGCTGTCACCGCCGCTGTAATATAGGATTCTTTCCTCAACATCGTATCCATTTTAGATTAGACACTGCACTGCCAATGCTCATCCCTTAGGCTTTATAACACACTGGCACTCAAGAAGAGCCAGGGGCCTGCCAAGGGACAGCGCTTAGCCTAAGTACCTTAATGAAATGCTACATGATTTTAGCCACTCAGCAATTTCGGAAGAGCAACTTTATATCTTACAGCAGCATATTTTCACTACTCTACCCCGCAAAACCGGCAGACATGTTGGATGTGTACTGTGTGTCATTACTGAGGATATCACTGAAGATATTTAGCGAAATCTGGAGTCTCAAAAATCTATTTTCCAATATTTTATGTCAAACATTAAACCGAGAGTGGGATGCACTTGTGCTTTCTCTTGAGTTGGCCTCTAAATGTTGGAGAAGCTCAAATAAAGTTTTTAACCGTGCACGCCGTTCACCCTCCCCAGACGACGACCTGTCAGAGCACAGCTCCGGTCACGAGACGCCCGTCAGCACCTCCTCTCGCCAGGGCCTGGACACGGAGGACGGGAAGAAGAAGAAGAAAACCAAAGAGAGGAAGAAAGTGAAAAAGGCCAAGGGGAAGAAGAAAACCGATGATTCTGTGGAGGATCTGGAGAAGAAGACCAAAAAGAAAGGATTCGGCCTCTTAAGGTAGGAGACATGAAAGTCAGAAATATCACAAATTTTGTTTATTACTTGAAACAATGTTCTACCGCTTGTGGCGTTTCTTTAAACTCTGTGTCTCTTGTGATTGGCGAGTGGGTGATAAATTAGCCAAAACGGCTCCAAAGACTGCCTCGCCGGTACCTTGAGTCTCCAAATTGAAAAGGTCATCTACTTAACAAGAGAGATGTGCGCTGTAACAGAGCAAGTAATGAGGCTTGTGGTTAATCACTACTCCGAAAGCCTAAGGTCAAACAAACTCTAAACTACTCATGTTTCTGCGTGTGAACCAACTGATTCTCCGTCTCGTTTTGCCGCAGGTTGTCCTAGGTTCAGGTTGGGCGCGTCAGTTTTTAGAACCAACAAGCATTTTTGTATCAGTGAAGGGAAGAAAACACGAGACACGTCCCTCGTGCAAACAGCAGAATTTAGGTTTTATGTGGAAATCGATGGAAAACAGCAGCACCCTGCCCTACTTTCCCTCTGGTTAGGTTTCAACAAATTACCCACTGAGCACAGCAGGATTATGGGATATAGGATTATTGGATATGAACACAACCTCCTCGGTAATGGAGGGTATCCATTATCTCTCAATCCAAGTAAAGTCCCACCGACACAGTACCAACCCAAACCGCTTGTCACCCCCTTTATCAACCTGTCCCCATCGTGATTGTGGTGGTCCAATCCTCCAGCAGCAATCCTTATCTATTGGCGGTGACACGGTGTGGTCAGTGTATCACTGCACTTCCAACACTTGAGATTCAATTAGGCTGTGGCGAGAGATAGCGCAGGCCGAGCATTGGCCTACAGATGGCAGATAAGAATCCAATCGGCCACAGTGTCAAGAGCGGTAATGGAAGAGATGTTCACATGGTTAGGCTGCTGGTGGAGAGTAGGGCTGGGACGAGAAGGGCAAGATGAAGGACGCGCTGCGGAGAGCCGGAGGTACATGCAGGTACACGTGTAGCAAAAAGGCTGTAGTAGAGTCCAGAACCTTCCCAAAATCCACTTCACCTTGATTCTCCCAATAAAACGGACTCGTCTTTATCTCACGGCATCTTAGATGGCTCTGTTCACCGCGCACATCGAGCTTCTGCTGTCTCTCCTCAGCAGAAATGGGCAAATAGCTAGAAGCTGGTGCTGCTAGCTGTGTCAGATTGGGTCTATAGGTTTGAAAGGAATGTCTGCATCTGTGCTTTTCTCTTTCTATATGTTCTCTTTTCTATATGTATGGATATTGCTGAGTCATTGCACACAGTGGGCTAACTGTAAACCTTGAGGTTTTATGATTGAGATGCACTCTTTTATCTAAAATCTTCATATCCTGGGTTATCGTGTTGGACAGGTAGAATCCGAGACTTTGCGCGTCGCATTTTGTGACGCTTGAAGTGAACAAGCTAATCAAACAGCGTCAACAGTGGAAACTGATTTGAAAGCATCGCTCGTCTCCCTCCGGTGCGGTTTTAGACATAAATGTCGATTGCTACCAACGCGCGGGGTCACACACAGCCCAGACGCACACCTCCTCCCCTTTGCAAACTCAGCCTTTTGAATTGGCAACAATAGTCGGAGACAGCGGTAACCAGGCTGCTGTTCATCCAAGCACAGATGCTGAGTGCTTTTCTAACCCAACAATAGACGCGAGCCTTGTAAAAGCCTCCCGGATTGTTGCACCACACGCTGGCCTTCCTCTCTCTGGCCTTTATCTGGCCGGCTTGATCGTTATTGAACTTGAAATATGACTTAATTAGCCGGAGTATTGCGCGGCTCAATCTAATTGCCGCTCTCAAATGTTATTTTACTCCAATGGCAGCATTAGGAAAAGGGCAAATTATAAACATATGACCTCAATTTACCTCCGCAGTGAAAGTGTGCGCAACAGCAGCTAGCACAACAAATGCTGGAAGTCAGCCCTGTCCTTTCAGCGGCCGTAAATATTTAGTTAAGCCGCGCCAGTGTTTGAAGAACAAGTTGTTTTTGGCGGCAGCGTGCTGCAAACAGTTGGTTATAAGGTGACCTCCGGAGATCACATATTTGGTGTGGGGAATATTTGTTTTTTTGGCTGAATCCATTTGCGATCCTTGCCGGCACAAAGAGCATCATTTCCTAACTCTCCGTTGATGATCTCAATGTGGAGGAAGTCACACCTGCAGGCGTATCGGAAGCACTTAAATAAATGGTTAGATGTGGGAATGTTGATGTTAGACAGATATGTATGCAGATAGAAGGTCAACATACAGCTCCTTGACATTTAGGCAAACGCTGATGGAGACTGTGTGACATGAGCTCCCATCATTCAGGCCAGACTGCACAAACACATGGCTGAAGAGGCGCAGCATCTTCAGGTTTAAGATACAAATGTCAGAATTTCAGAATTGCATCGCTGAATGTAGATATAAGCACTTTGTTAGCGTCAATATTTTAGCTGCGGGCGAGAGAGCTGTTTCAGAAGAGTCGCTGGTGCTGGTTGTTTCGCTTGGGAGCGATTAGTCAAGCGCGGGTTTGGCCGTGCTGGCCTCAGATGTGGCCTCCCCTCTTTTTCATCACCGGGCTCTCAAAGCCCCGATCGCATCTCGACCCACCCTGATTGCCAAATAAGCCAAGACAAATGGCAGTGCCCTTCAGACCTTCCGCAGCAGAGGTTGACTTGCCTGTCTTGTCTGTATTCAGCAGACAGCAGTGAAATCTTTGCCTGGAACGTCGCCTCGGGGGCCACGCTGCTGACAGACCGCAGAAAGACTAACACTGGAGCTCCGGCTGCTCTGCTGTTTTCTCTCTGTACCGCTGCCACATCCGCAATCTCCTGCCGAACAAAGAGGATAACCTGGTCAGGAGTTTCAGATGTCTTTATCCAACAAGGATATATACGTTACACTTTCTGATTTCAATAAAACTGATGCCAACAATATTATTTTTACCCAGAAAGTGAAGGATCCTTGTGCTCTATACCACAAAGTGATATTTTTACAAGTTTCCCATCCTTGGGAAGTTGATTTTGGCATTAATTCCAGTGTGTACAGCTTATGCTTGAGCTCCTACTTGGTCTTGTTTTTGTGTGAGGATTAGACATATTATGGTTTGATCCAACATGACTTAATCAGGAGGTCAGGGTTTGAGGGATATAGCTTGTGACTAACATCCTCCGATTGTGTCATCGAGCAAGTGTCGCTCCTAGGTGACACTCGACGTGCCGTGAAGCTGCGCGTGTTTTGACTTTGTTTATCCCGCCGATGCGCGTGTCAACCATCGCTGGGTTCGTCACTGCTCAGCTGGCCCGCCAGCCCTGCCGGGCACTGACACATCCCGTCTGTCCCCACGTCCTCGTCAGTCACTCAGTCAGTCAGGATCAATGTTTAGCTGCCGCTATCAGCACGCGCCCCACTGCGACGATGCACCCAACGCCCCTCCACCAATTTAAAGGACATGAAAGCCGGGGGTTTTGATCCGCTGTTTACAAATCCACATACAACGTGATATATCCTCTCCCCCACTTCTCCGTTTGCGGCGCTGAAGAAATCCGACAGGGAAGCAAGCCAATTAGCGCCGTCCGTTCCGCTCTTATCCTATCGCAGAGCAGCAGGATGCGCCGGGTTGAAAGGTAGTCACTTGGTGGGCTGTACTCCACGGAACCAAAGCCTCGTTGTCAAACTGGAGGAAGCCGCTGCGAGATGATTCCTGATGGATTACTGCTGTTATTGTGCACTCCGCCTCCTCGCTCCCGTTCCATGAGCCCTCGCTCCCTTTCAGTTTTATTTCCAGGATGAGCCCCCTCTCCTCAGACCGTCCTGAAACATCTTTATTGCCTTCCTGTGCGACCTTAATTGTGACCTTTTCCCTTTTGTCCTTCCTCCTGTCATCTCTCCACTCTGCGCTTGAGTGTCTTTCCCTCTATTTTCTCGAATTAACTATTGATTTAATCAGGCCCGATCAGGCCAAATGAACTCCCAAAGTCCCACTTGAATTCACACGAGCTCTCCATATTTTTCAGTTAAGTGTGCTAATACGTACCCTGTGAGGTCCCAGAGACCTCCTGCTAATTAAGCAAGCCGTTTCCTGGACGTTGCCTCGGCGAACTTTCTTGTTGATTGCAGCAACCACGCAGCCGTTTCCTTTGCAAAAGACAATATTGCAGGAAAGGATCGAGCTCAAGACGCGCAAGAACACAAACAAAGGAAAGGAAAGGGAAGGAGGGGAGGAAGGATCGGTGTAGACAACTATTTAAACGGGCCCCCGGTTGTCAGAAGTGTTGGTAGGCATACCAAAATCCCTCTGACATGTTTGTGTGGGTGTCTCAGCAGTGACTCTAAGCTGTGATGGGGGTAAATTGGAGGTGCATTACCTAATCCCACCGTCGGTTAATGCACTGCAGGTGGATTTCTTTGATCCACCATCTCATCTGGCATTTAAGGGCTGTTAGCTGCGCTGATACGCAGTGGAGTCTCCAAGAGAGCATTTAATAATGTTGGTATTCTCTTTTGTAAAATATGCATAAGGCCATACATCCAGCACGTAGGACAAACCTTCCTCTGGTGGGTAAGCATTATCGCTCCCTCACTTCATCTCTATTCATGTCTTTATCTTTCCATAAATAATATATGTGAGACCACAAATCACACTTGACATGTATGGAAGACGCCGCCGCCGCGTACTAATCAGGGCCGCCTTAAAATACACGTTCCCGGGGAACGTATAGCTGCGCAGCCCGTATTCAGTCACTCGTCCGCTTGAAACCCGCCGTGCGAGTCGGCCACAGGTTCGGGATGATTGAAGTGGAGACAGCAATCATGCAAATCCCACTGAGAGTTCACATCAGCTCTCTCATCTGCTGTTATTGTTGTCACAATTAGAGGAACCGGGTCCCGCACGCGCGCACGTGTGCGTAACATACATCAAAATACACGGAGTGTGTGTCAGTGTCTGCATGCGCTCTTTTTGTGTTTGTGCATTTTCTTAGCTTTTATTAAAAGCCGGTGTAATGTGGCTCTCAAGCTTATCTGCCACCACAATTTCTAATACCGTCTTCCCACCAAACCCCAGAATGTACTGCAACATTAAAACACTGTACCGGAAAGCGGTGAATCACCCTTCACAGGGGAAAAAAGTAGTCTTGAAATGACAGCTATTTCTTTTTTTTTCTTTTCATAATTCAGATTTGCGCACAATTTGCTCCCTACAAGACTCCCGCCACCCGGAATATAAAAAGCTGCCAAGTTTTTTTTTTTTTTCTTCCAGTCGTTGAAAATGAGCTTTCGCCTCCTGTACTCGCTATTGAGGCACAATTCTAATTTGCAACTTTGCCATGGAGGCAAACAGACACGGGCGCTATCACCGTCGGCAGCCGCCGGAAAAACAAATTAACTTTTTTCCCTCCGTTTCTACCCTCCATCCGGTGCGATGGGCAGCTTTCCTGAAATGATGTGCGGGTTTATTGGCGCTGATGCGAGCTGTCAATCAAATATCAGAGGGATGGGGAATTGACAGCGGAGATGATGAGGAAATCCTCATGCATATATATCAGCTGATAAAGGGGCAGTCACAACAGGCCTCCGCCTTACCTCCCGCCCCTCCCTCTCTGTCGCTCTCACTCTCTACACTCGCTCATGGCTTCCCCTTGAAATCCCCCCTCTCTTCTCACACCATAGCCTTTTATGTTCCCTGTCTTTCATGCGGCGGCTACACCTGCCTCGCTCCCTCGTCTTCAACCGCACCGTTTTGCCTCAGAGCTCCCTCTTATTCAGGGAGCTGGGCTGGGAGGGGAGGGGCGAGGCGGAGATGCCGACTCACTCCTCTGCAGTTTGACCGTGAAGTAGCTCCACTGGAGCAGTTGGAGAATTAATTGCTTTATTCATAGCCTCCTAAACAACTTGTTTACCTGCTCTTGCTAGAGTTTCCCAGGAAGTTCCGGAGTTCCGAGGTCTGTAATTGAATTTCCAGTCAGGCCATGTTGTCTGTTTAATATTTTGCTTAATGTTCAGCACTGATTATTATCCTCAGTTATGTACGAAGCAGAAAACGAATCCCTCGATCGTGTTCTCTAAAGTTTTCCCATCCTGTCACCAAAGTAGCTGTCGCATCCTTCAGTCGTCTCACTGAGCAATGAAATTTTTATTTCTGCCGGTAACGTCTGTGACTCATCCCGCTCAGGAACATGATACCCACATTTGTACGGTGAATTATTGGCCCACGAGGTAATTATCAAACGAGGCTGCGAGCCGAGACTTCCATTTGTGTTGATCAGTTTCGCGATCCATCAGTCCCTATCGAGTTATGACATCTGAATTGACCCCGGGGGGACGGACGGTTTGAAGCGCAGACACATCCGTATCGTCCAGACAGCTCAGCGGCATTTCGGCAGCCGACGGCCCATCACTCACCAGCCAATTAAAGGTATTCATGTGGCTACAGGAAACAGTCGCGACCAATTAGCATTTGATCTTACGTGCTCATGAATACACATTCGCTCAAAGCATGGGGCGCCAGGAAGCGATTACACCTCCGATGGCTGGTTACGTCCTCTCCAGTCATCTTCATGCCATGAGTGATGGATGGACTTCCTCTGTCATTTAAGGTCTGCTAATGTCGCACACATGCACCAACACACACACACACACACGGCGGGTCTTTACTCGTGTCTTTCCATGCATCTCTCGCTAAAGCACACACAGAGCGTGACCTCTGCTTTCCAGACGGAGAAGGTTAAGTGTTTCTTGTCTGAGGATGTGTGGAGGGCCGGAGGAGCCAAGAGTCTAACCTTTCCCAGTCTGCCAATGGCTCTCATCTGCTGCCATGGTGACCCAGCCGCCTCCCCAGCCCCCCAGCTGGGAAAATGTTAAGAATTTCGAAAAAAAAAAAAAAAAAAAAAAAAAAGCACCACAGAGTTCAGCGGTAGTTTTCAGCAGCAAACACCACGGCCGGTCCGGGGCGCCGCACTCTTCTTATTTCACACGCGTTAAAACCCCCCCTAATCTCTCAGGATCCAAATCATCCGACGTGAATCAGAATGCATGTATGCACATTAATTCTTCACGAGTTAAAATGCACCGAGCGTCAGCGGGAAAAGACACAAAATGCTAATTAAACCTGTGCGTTTTGAGCGGGGATGGCTCTCTCCGTCAGTGCCATGCAGGTAGTTTTGGTTTGATTCGCCCGGTTTATCTCATCAACACCTCAATGTAGCTCATGTAAACAAAGCTAATTTTGCTCGTGATGCTCAAATCATCAAGATTCCAATATAAGTGTAACTTTAATGAAACAGCGACCTTGTTTCCAGATTTATCCACAAATCTCAGTTTGAGCAGCTTCCACTTAGTAAAAATTGGTGAACTGACCCTTTTTTAAACTCTACTCGCCAACTAAACAGCCTCCATCTCTGATCATGTTTATTTACACCATTATGATTCATTTGATGGTGTGGGAGTCACTGTGGCTGCCACCCAGTGACTGATCCCTTTTATTGTTTCGGACTCCATACGCTAATCACACGCGCGGAACATTGCAAAACAACCTTCCACAGCGGCGGGGTGCGAGAGCGAGGCGTGTAGCCCAGTGGTCCCGTTTAATATTAATGGCTCTCGCCGACAGAAGTGGGAAGGGAAGAGGGAAGACAAGACAAATTGCCGGGGGCGGCGGATTTCACGCGGAATGCTAAAATATGCCACATATCAGAATGCAAACAATTAAAGGGAAGCCCATATTTCAGCGGGCGGCCCCTGGACGGCGCAGCACTCACACGCTGTCGGGGAAAACCTCAGCTTTGCTCCCAGACTTTGTCTCCTCCCTGCTTCACTCGCTCTCCCCTATCATTCTTCTCTTTTCCTTCCGTTTGTTCTTTCTTCATACTTTCTCCTTGTCACACTTCTCCTCCATCCCTCCATCCCTTCATCTGAAGCTTACTAACTTCTCCCTCTTCCCTATTTCTTCTCTTTCCCTTTCCTGTAATGTATCACACATCTCCTCACTCTTCCTCCTACCTCCCTTGTTCTTTCCCTTTTTCCTTTCCTTTCAGTTCCTCCACCCTTTCCTATCGTCTCCTCTTTGTCTCTCCTTCCTCCTTCCCTATTCCCTCCTTCCCTACTGCCACCCCCTCCTCCCTTTCCCCTCTCTTCCCTCCATTGCTCCTTCGCTTTTGTCTGACTGAGGCTTCAGCACTCGGGGGGGGGGGGCTGGCCAGGCGTTGATTAAGAAAAGCTTTCCGTATCTGCCGCCCGTTCCCCTGAGAGCAACCTGCTGTGCTGTACCTGTCTGTCTGCCTCCGTCTTGCCTCCTCCAGGTGGTAAATTAGACTCATTTAGAAAAGGAAATCAACATGATTCTTCCCCTACTGACCATCATATGCTTACAGGAAGCTTGTTTACACACCGGCAACAATCTCTCACGTCAAACCCGCCTCCCCTCTCTCTCTCTGCGTCTGAACGTCTTTTTTTTGCAGTGAAACTGACTCACTGTTAGAACCCGATATCAAAATAAGATCTAACAGACGAATCCTCGGCTCGCGTCGGCCTCTCTACATTATTAATACGTTCTAAGTGAGGCAGTTTTAGCTCTGATTAGCGTCGGGCGCACTTTTATCTCTCACTCTCCTCCTTTCTCCACTCCTATCACTGCTAATATCAGCCATTAATGGAAGCCGATTTGGGCCAAATCGCTGGTACGCGGCGCAGGGCATATGCAGAGGAAGTCAGATAAATAGATTTAATTATGCCCGGTGGGGAAAACTCAGGACCTGCTGGCTGTTTTCATTATCGAACAGAGGTGGGGCTCCCCCCCGCAAAGGCGCCGGGATTGGCCGGGCGCTGGGGTCAATCACGGCAGGGGTTTCAGCGGCCCGGCTTGACCTTGTCGTTGGGCGACAATCTACGTGTAGCCTGATCCCCAGTTCCACCAGGAAACCGCACCAATTTTAAAGAGCGCTTGTTGTCTATTTTCTGCCGCGAATGCTATTCTGTCTATTTCAAGCCTGGAATATTTTCCGACTTGTCTCAGCGCGAAGCAGCGCCGCGTTGCCAGAACAGGAGAAGGAGGCACCCGCGTTACATCACAACCCTCTGTAGTGTTAATCTCTCTCCCTGTGTCTCCCGTTTCTCCCTTGGTTTGTCTCCCTCGCGCCCTCCCTCTATCCGTCTCCCCTCTTTCTCTCTTTACTGCAAACTCCGCCGGGATATGTGTGCTCCTCTCCAAATACATACAGAGCAATCTAATTACTGCGATAACATTTCTGCTTGGCTGATTAACTGTTCTCCCTGTGCCTCCGAACGCAGCCGCATTGCTTCTATATATTCCTAAGCTCCTTATTCCTCCCCAGCCGAGCCGCACTTTCACGGGAGCTTTGGCTCACCCATCCATCTCCCCTCCTTTCTCTCTCCTCCCTCTCTCCTCCCCGGCTCTCTCTTATTCTCTGTGTCTCTCATTTATTTTCCGAGATAGGCCGTTTAGCCACCTCTCACTTTATTCCGCTCGTTTGATTTCTTTTCTTCTCACTCATTCTTTTTCCGCCTTTTCTCTTACCTCCGTCTCTCTTTCAACCCCGCTCTGCTTCTGTTTACTCCTCTCTCTCACTCCCATTCACTCCGAAACAGGATATTTGGGCAGTTCTCTCAATCGCTCTGTGCTGCTGCGGCCTTCTTCTTCCTTAGAGCAGATCAAACCGTTTAAGAAATCTTTGTATTCTCTTGTTACTTAACTTTCAGGCATCATGCAGACAAAAGACTCGTCTAATGCCTTATTTATTTGTCCCCAACCAAACTCTGTTAACCAGCTACAGGCTGAACAGAACTCACACAGGCTCGACGTCCAAGCGCAGCACCACAGTGTTTGGAGAACCTCTAATCTGGCGCGACATCGACGCGGTGGGGATCGCCGGTCTGCTGCTGACTGCACCTTGCACACATGTAGCATTCGTGTTCTGGAGGCGCACACACCTGAATCAGCTTTTATGTGTTATTATGGGTCTTTTTGACTTGATTACAGCTTATTGCTGCATGATGTTACACTATACAGATTTTATTTTCATCCAGTTAGTTCATTTTGCTTTTTCATTATCTCTCCCTCGCCTTTCCCTTCCTCTCTCACCTCTCTTAGTTTGCTCTCATTCCTCTTTTCAAGGCAGGCCGGATAATAAACCCGAGCCGAGCCCTTCATGCTCCGCTGTGCCGCTGTGTCCTACAGTTTGCGCAGAGCTTTACTGCGTGTGCGCGCGCGCACCTCGCGTCAAACCCGCCGTGGCAAGGTGTTCGCGGGTTTCATCGAGTCTGCGAGCGTGAGTTCACACACGCACGCATGCGTCAATTAAATCCCTGTCCTCGTCCTGACAACATGACTTTCTCCACACACACACACACACACACATGCGTGCGCAGTGCCAGACAACATTCTCACATCCCTCGTTATGCCTGGCGATAACCAACCACCCACTGCCTCCCCGCCGCACCAGATAGGAGAGCTTATTAAGACTGCACTCACTCAGCTCACACCGCACACCTTCAGAGCTGTTGTCACAATTGCAGAAAACAAAGCACCTCTGACGCCGGGAACGGAGACGAAGAACTGATTTCGCGAGAGATTTCCGGAGATGAAGGCCACCGCGACTCTGCTCGGCCTGCAAAGAGCTGAAACGTCGAGTCGCTGGCTGCAGAACTCCAGAGACTCCGGTGCAGTTTAAGAAAACGATGCGTAATGGTGACGTCTGAGCATCTGGTGCTCTCTCTGGCCCTCTCCCTCCCTCCCCGCAGGGCTAATTGCACAGGTCAGATTGGTGACATCACACGCCGGCTAGCTGTGATCTCCCTGTTACATAGAGAGCCTCATTAGGGCACGGCTGACCGAGCGCGTGCACGCCGGTCCCCCTCCCCTGCAGTAATGAGAACGACAGTAGCCGCGGTAATTACAGCCAGTCCGGTTTCTTAGCAGCCGCTTGCTTCGCAGTGAGCTTCCAGAGCCACTGGCTGGCTGCGTTTGTCCAGATCGGGGGGTTGATTCTGCAAAGCGCGGCAGCCATCGCCTATGATGGTTGACCTGGAGTTTTTACAACACATTCCAGCAAATGTGAGACAGAAAACAGCAGCAGACATTCGCTGTTTAATAAGAAGATGAACAAAATTGTGTAAAAACATAGAAAAATGATAAATTAAGGCTAAAAATATACTATATCACCATATAATTCATGTATACTGACAGATCTACCAGCAGGTACTCTCATTCCCAGAGTTCATAGCAATCTGAACGGTTCCAGCGTCGTCTTCTCTCAGGATCTCGGGCCTGCAGAGGTGACGCCCGGGCGACTGAGGGAGCGCCGCTCTAATGATGACAGCGACACACTAATAATGGTTCCCAGTAGCTCCGGTGACAGTGGGGAGTGTGTTAAATGGGACACCAGAGCAGCCTGACTCACCCGGACCCCCTGCTTCCCCCTAATGAGAGTTTGATGGAGTGGTTGTGTAGGTAGATAATGCTAAGTTAATGAGATGTCCTATTCCATGAGACTGTTTGCAGTTCCCTACAGAGTTACTGTGTGCGCGTTAGCTGCGTTGATGTATACTGCTGTCTGCTTGCGTGTGTGTGTGGTTGCTTACCTGGGTTTGTGAGCAACATATTGGCTCCCAGATTACCTTGTATGTGTGTGTGTGTGTGTGTGCACGCGCGTCTGCGTCACTTCGCTTTATAGAGTTGTTTCTGAGGGTGTTTGTGCATTTGCTTACCTCCGCTCGCGCGTACAGCGCGGGCTCCGTCATTTATTTCTCACCCGAGCGGCGGTCTCCCACTCAACAGGAAATTAACTGTCAGATTTCCGAAAGAGTGACAGAGCAGAAACCGTCCTGAGAAGAGACGGAATTAATAAACGAAACAAAGAACGGAGGGCGAGTAATAAAAAAGAAATAGGCCAGGAGAGAGAAGAGGAAACAATGAGACGGCGTCGCCAAACAGTTGGCTCGCCACAATGGGAAAAGAAGGGAGTTTTGGTGATGAAGAAGGGATGAAATAATGGGGAGGGGGGCTGAGCACCTCCCTCATGGCAGGTACATGTCTCTAATTGGGATTCCCACTCCCCCCCGCCCCCTTTCCTTTCCCTTCCATCTCTTCCCAGACAATGCAGAGAAAAAGAGGCTTTTCTAATTAATGCAGATATAATGATGGGTCCAACTGTGGACCTCTGCCCCCTCAGAATTTTGATTAAGGCGCTGTGTGTGTGTGTGTGTGTGTGTGTGTGCGTGCGTGCGTGCAAAGGTAGGACTTATCTCCCAGGCAGCTGAGCCAGATAAACCTGGATTCTGGATAATCATATATTTACCTGTAACATAATTATCCGTCTATTGACTCATACGAAGATTAATAGCGCCGATATTCTTTTCATACAACACTGAATTCTATATGGTTTATTGCTGAGCTAATTGGTAGCTTGCTTTTGGCTCTGGCGTCATGTGGGAGTTCTCAGGAAATCAAAATAGTTCCAAGAAGCAAAAAAAAATAAAAAATAAAAACACAGTGCGGAGAGAAGCTGCTGCGGCAGCGCCCACACTGTTTCTGTGGCAAGTGATCTCCGGAAAGTGAGGTGAAAAGACATTAGAGCAACGAGGGCTCGGCACCAGTGACATCACCTGGAGGGAAAATAAAGATAAAACCAGGATTTCTGCACACGACAGATTTAAGCTTCCCAAAATGGCTCAAAGATCGGGGCGGAGCTGCAACGGATTCCGCTTTCCCTTAAAGGGGCACTCCGCTGATTTAAGGCTGCGGCGGTTTATGCGGCTCAGCTGTTGACTGGGCGCGTCCGCGCAGGTGTTTCCACTCATTCTGCCTGATGAGACCTCAGGCTGAAGATGAGCGGAGTTACCCGAGGTCACCCGACTCCTTGTGCTATCATAGAGGTGTAATTGGGATTGGTAAAGCACAGCGATATTGGCTTTTCTGTGTGGACTGTGCAGCGACTTTGCACCGGTACGACTCTGCAAAGGTCCTCAGGAGGCCGCATTCTGGAGCAAATAACTTCAATATGGAATATGAATCAGTTCAATATCTGGACTGTGTATGCTGATACCAATATGTCCACCATAGACATCTGTTGGCCAATAATATCGCTTGGTAACAGTCTGTTCACACCCACACGCTCCTGAGAGCAGGGCTAATAAGCCAGTGCAGTTTCAATAGGTGTAGGTTTACCACGGGTGAGTGGGAACATCTGACTTACAGCACACGATCCATTTAAAAACCCATTTGTTTGCATTGTACCCAGTGTTTCTGGAGCTTGGAAGCTAAGCGCAGTACCCCTTTAAATGGTCACTACTGCGATTGTGTAACCACGGTGTGGATACTCCCAGCAAGCGAACACTGAGGATGATGTGAAGCGCGCATGCAAACGAGGTGCAGTGCGCACCTGTAGCTTAGCTTAATGCGCAGTAATTGACACCTGGAGGATACAACGGAAGCATCATACATACTGAGCAAGGTATTGTGGTATCTGGAGACTGAATGTGACGAGGAGCGGGCTCGAAGTAAGCATGAAAAGAAGATCATCCGATTGGTCACCTCCATGCGCCAAATCATAAGCAATGTGAACATGTGCCCGTCTGTTGGCGCCGGTAACACACTCGGTTATAAGCGAAGTGGGCAGATTAGCTAAAAACAACACTAATTGCTTTGCAGGACGGTGCCAGGCCACGGTGAGCGTCCCCTCCAGGTTCCACCACGGCGGCTCTGATGCGGCGTGCTGCTCTCGGCCAGGCCAGCGGGTTACCATTCAGGCCACGTATCTGCCTGTAGCAGTAATGAGAAGTGCCTCGCTGTTAATGAGATAAACACAGACATTAGATTGGCTCAGCAGGAGCTCAGAGGAAAGGAGAGGGCGGGAGGAAAAAGAGAAGTAGGTTGGCGGCTGAGACGGAGGAGGCGAGAGAGAGAGAGAGGGTGGTGGGTTTGGTGAGAAACATGATGTGAGGGAGAGATGGAAGAATATGAAATATTTACGGGAAAAGGCTCGGTTAATTTCTTGAAAGTGTGAAGCCGAGCGTCGTTATAACACGAACAGAGGTGACAAGTGTATTTTGCCTGCGAAACGATGGAGCGAGCGCCGCGGAATGATAATGATGATGATGGCCGTAATGGCAAAGTTGATAAGAAAACCACAGCGCGCTGCGAAGTAACGGCTATTTTATTGGACGGAATGTTGAAATATTCATGCTCCATATGCTGCGCGACAACCGCAGCCCTTTTTCATGCTCGCACACACACACACACACACGCGCGCGCCGACGTACTCACACCGTGGATTGCCGGTGCCTGCTGTGACATTATAACCATATCTATCATTAAGCAGTCTTTTCCCGGGCAAAGCCACTAATGAACACACGGGAGCGAGAGAATGAGTTTGTCTAGCGGCGGGGCGATCGGCGCACGTGCGCAGCCGCATCTGGTGACGCAAGTCGGGCGCGCGCTAAAGAGCCTCTTTCATCAACTCGCGCAAGCTCCGTTGCCTGAGCGAAGTTTATTGTTTCATCATAAAAGTCTGCAGAAAGATCCCATTAGAGCGCGTAAAGCTCTCCTCCAAAATAAAAGTGCATGTGGCAGCATGTTGGATTATCTGCCACAGGTTTTGACATCGGTGCAGATGAGCAGGAAGTCCGTGACACGTTCTGCTAAAACTCACCTCGTTGTTGTCTTTGTGCCCTTTTTCTCGTTGTCCAGGTTCGGGAAGAAGAAGGACGACAAGAGCAAAGACGGCATCAAAGCCTCCAAAACCAAACTGGACGCCCTCAGCGAAGAGGAGCTGGACAGGATCCCTGACAACAGAGACGGGTATGAGTCCGACATGGATGATCTCTGTGACGGGGGTTTCACATTTCAGAGCAGCGGATTTCAGTTTGAATTCAAAAAAAGTCCAGTCAGAGCGAGTTTCCTCCAGCAGAGGTCCAAAACGTCACGTCTAACTGCCTCCTCCCCCTCCCGCCTGACAGCTATGACCCACGTTATGCCGAGATCCACTCCGGCCACGCCACTCCAGACCCAGCCTCCTTCCCTGATGTAGAGGATGACGACTATGACCCCAACTACGCCCGCATCAACAACTTCCGCCAGCCGCCCTCGCCCCAGACGTTTATCAGTCGCACGCCATCCCCCGCAGCACCGGCGGGGGGGCCTAACCTGCCTCAGGCCAGCGAGGAGGAGCTGGATGCGCTCTACGCCAAGGTCAACAAGTCCAGGCCCCCAGCCGCTCAACAGAACCAGCATCAGACGCACACAGACAGGTGAATGAAAGGGGGGCGGGGCTCGATCATTTACATACTTACAGGGACCGAAGTTCTGCCGCCCCTCTATTGATTTGACCCCGCAAGTGCTGCCATGCATATTTGTTTTCAAGTGCACACGTAGCATTTGCATCCGCGGGCGTGCGCGGACACGCACAAGGTCGCGGGGCCGCGGCTTGACCAGCGCGGGCGAGGGAGTATTTGCACATATCTACATTCGCGGCCTGCCAAGCCGGTAAAATGCATAAAACATGAGCGCGTGCTTACACTGCAGCTACACGCTCACATATGCACACACACACACACACACCTGCACACACTCGTACAGCAACGCCATGAATGATTTATGGAACTCCTCTGTTGTGTTTGTGATCATTTTGACCTTTGTAAATCTTTCAAATCTCCAAAAATATGATAATCATCTCCACTCGATAATTGCGTTTTTGTTTTTTGTTTTGCGCAAAAAGTTTGTTTGGGGTCAGTTTAACTGCCGAGCATAAAATATGGAAAATATGAGTGTTTTTCCTTCTTTTTAAGAATTTGCTAAGGGCTCAGCTGGGAGTCCCACTCCAACTATAGGATGTAGTGTTTGCAGAGCCCTGTGCTTTGCAAACACTACATCCTCCCTCCCTGTGTCTATTCAGGGCCCATGTGCAGCAGAACGCACCCCAGAAAGCACAAGCCTGCCTCCACTCCACTCCCCCTCCAACTGGACCTTGTTTCAATTTCAAGCCCCCCCCCCTCAACACTTCTACGGCCCCCACCGCAGCTGCACCCTTCCCCGCGCACACTTGGCGCCGCGGCGTGTTCCGGCCAGATGCAGCCAACACCTGACACAGATATGACCGCAAAACGAATGCAGCCAATATCACTCGACACAATCGGAGGCGCGCGCCGCGATGAATAATGTATATGAACGTGTTTGCTCTGCGCATGCAAGGCAGTGGGTGCTAACTCATAGCTTTACTCTAAGCAGGTTGGGATGCTGTACGCTGAATAAAGACGCCATTTGCAACATTCAGTGCAAATCTTTGCTGTGTAGCCGCCGTCTGAAGTCCTCTTCGGACGGACTGCAGGCACTCGTTCTTCACTGCTCCCGCTCTGCCAGGTCCGCGCTGCCACACATGCTCAGTTTGCGCGGAGGTCACGTGACCGCCTTGGCCAGTCAAGAGCATCACATTTGGCGAGGATGCCGCCATGCCCTGCACTGCTGAAGTAGTGAAGCTGAGAGTTGGCATGTTGCTTTTCCCATATGCCTTTCATACAGTTTGCTATACATTAGGGCGAAATGACACTGAACATATCATAAACATGATATGATAGCGAGCTGCGGCTCTGTCTATGAACTGATCTGCACAGGACTTATTATTTAGCACAAGTGTCAGGAGAAGCATTTCAGCGTCAGAGAAGGGTTAATGCTTGGAGAGGAACACTGCGCCATCAGTGTTGTCAGTTCTTCCACATTATATGTCATCACTGCCGAAGTTCCCGAGTTTCGCTCGCAGCCCGTTTTGTACTTGAGGCGGAAAAAGGAGGAAATCTAGCGAGGATTCGAATGCAAATCTATCACTTCCCCGTCTGAAATAATACAGGCCACATTAAAAGTTCCCCCCAACTTAAACTGTCTGACAGAAATTACTATTGACTTGCAAATCAAAAACTAAGCCCCAGACACCCAGTCTCATCCAGGAGGAGCGAGGGATGCGGAGAGAGGGAGAGGCTGGACACGGAAAGGAGACAGATGGGGATGGAAAGGAGTGACAGACGGAGGGACAGAGAGAAAAGAGGAAGCGGGGGGGGGGGGAGGGAAGAAAGCCGGAGCCAGGGCGGAGGGAGAGAAAACGTGTTAGATAGGCAGAGCAAATTCGAGAGGGAAGCAGTGACAGAGGAGCGCATGCAGACAAAAGAGGAGGAGGGATAATTAGCCACAGTCTAGCAGCCTGACAGATCTGTTAGACCACTTTAGCTCTCATCCACTAGTGGTGGGTACTTCATTACCGGCCTGTTTTCTCCCTCTTCTCCCTTCCTCTCTGTCTCTGTCTCTCTCTCACACGCTCCCGGTGTGTCACTCGTCCATCCACCCCCCACACCCCACCCAGTTTTTGCTCCTAATGTATATCAGATAGTCTTTAGCATTAGCAGGATGAATGGGGCTTGTTAACTCTGCGCGTAAGGCAGCCCCCATGGGACAAAAGACGGAGAGAAGCGGACGTCTGACGTTGCCGCGTTCGTTTTTAAGAAACTTTCTTTCAAGTATCAGAAATCAGTAATTAAAGGTTAAAGCTGCAAGTGTTTTGCACTAACATGCACACTGGAGCATGTAGTGAACATATAGTTAGCATTGCATTTGCAGCTTTCCTGGAGGTAGCTGCACCCCACTCGGAGGCTCTCGTTTCCATAGATTTCACCACCACCGCTATCAGTCGTTGCAACTTCATGCTTTCCAAGCCCGAGACCGGGTCGTCTATGAGCCGTTTCAGGAGAGAAACTCTAATTAATACCCCAAAGCGTTCTTTATGTGGATCTGTAAACATTCCAGACCAACTTCCTGGTACTTTGACCCACCGCGCTCGCCGTAGTTTCAAGTGTCTGGCTAAATCCGTGGCGTGTTTTACAACCCGCTCGGTTGCCAAAGCTGCAAAAATAAGATCCAAGTTGCAATCAGTTTTCCACGAAATTCCGTAGCTGACCGTGCCGGGTGACCTCATTTATATAACTGATGCTCGGACCCATTCCCATCATGCATCCCCCACCCCCACCCCCTGCTTTCGACGGCTATTTCCACTCACGCCGCACCACCTGCGGCTTGGCCGAGGTGCGCCCATTCACAAAGTCGGTGCATCTGTTAAAACACAAGAGGTCGGAACGCCCGAGCCTCTCATCCACGGCGGGCGCGCACGCGGACGCACACACATGGTCAGAAATAGACGCGCGCCCAGCCACCCACGAGCGAGGAAGCCCGGCGTAACCTAGCAACAATGCCGCGTGTGTGTGTGGTCCGGCGGGTTTTACACCACTGCACAAAAATCATAGGTGTGAGCTTACCTGCTCCAGTGTGTGTGTGTGTGTGTGTGTGTGTGTGTGTGTATCTATATATATAGAGCAAACAAGCCTTCTTTATCTTCTCCAATTTTAAAGTACCTTCTGTTCCCACGGCGCAGGCCCGTGTGTGTGTGTGTGTGCGTGAGCGTGGATTTTTTTTTTTATTGTTTCCAAGGGAACAACATATCTGTTTCTTTCATCTCTCACACCGCGCAGTTTTAATGATGCCGAGGAGGAATGTGCTCATTACGCACGTGGGATATGGTGCGTGCACGTGAAATCTTTAATGCTAATAGAGCCTTAAATGTGTTTTAAAGCAAGCGTGCGTGCGCGGCCGCGGTGTGTTTGCATAGTTTTGCCAACTGAGACGCGCTAGTGCCCCCCCCCCCCCCCCCCTTCCTGTCAGGGCCCTCAACAGTGGACTGTCTCTGCAGCACTGTCGACTGTAGCACTGTCTCCCTAATTTACCGTCGGACATTTTCATTACGCCTTCAATGGCAGGTGTGTGCCGTGATGGGCGTCACATTTGATTAGAGCTGCGCTAGAGGCTGACCTGTGGAGAAAAAAGGTTAGCTATGCTTGTCAAATTTTATTAGCCGGAAGGCAGTCTTTGTAGCCGGAGCAAGAAACGCGGGAGACGAGATGAAAGAGGAGCAAGGGGGGGGGGTTAGAGAGAGGCCAGGGCGGGGAGATGCAAAGAGTCAGGAGAGGTGTGTTGCAGGATGCGCCGAGAAAAAGGGAGATGAAGGCGAGCGTGTAAGCCGCGACAAGTTGAGCGACATCAGAGTGCACGCTCCCGCGGCTCCACCACGGATCAGGCGGTGGCACGAGCAACACGCGCCCCTAAGTTTACCTGACACCGTGACAAAGTCCAATTCTCAAATCGCTCCCGACAGCCCTGACTAATTGTCGAAACGCGCCGGGCTACAAGCTCTTTCGGATGTGGATTCGCTGGCTTCCGTCTCGAGCCCTGAATGGCTCTGGCGCTCGTCCTTGTTTCCTTTCTCTCCTCGCCATTTTGGTGCAACGCCGAAGACAATTTTACTCCCCTATAGGCAAAAAAAAAAAAAAAGAAAAACCAAAACGTGGAAGCAAACAGTGCGAGAGCAGCGCGAAGCTGACAGCATATAAAGAGACTTCCCATTAAAGACAGATGCAGAAATTCACTTTTCCTGTGTTGTGTATGCAAACAATGCAACACATCATCTCATTTCTGCCGGTGGATTCAGTCGTCAGGCGGCACCTGCCTGAGGAGGAGCTCAAAGAGAAAGGATGTGTTGCTCCCTTGAAAGCAACACATCATTAGCGCCGACTGCATATTAACTCTTTTTGTTTTTTGTCCTCTGCGCCTTAAAGCGTTGCCGCGGTGCTTCATCCGAGCAGCCAAAACGTCTCCGTTCGCATTTAGGAAGCCTCCAGATTCCCCTCTGCTCGTGGTCGGGTCACTCAGAGGAAACGGAATGTTACTGGAAGCGAGTGTTAGATCGGGAGTTAATTAAGTTTCTTTTTTTATGGCCGTGCACTTGTCTAATAACAGGAAACAGATACATGGTGAGTAATGTGTCTGTTGTATCAGATGCTACCATGTTCAGTGAGGCAATGGCCCCCCAACCCTTTTGACTTTGATACCCTTCGAAACAGAAGCGACTGTGATCAGTTTAACCACGGCATGACTTTTCCTCCTCGGCCTGTTTCACTCTAAACTGATTATTTAAGAGAAAAAAAGCAAAATTATTTTATTTTTTTGTCAGAATTTGTGTGTTTTGTGTAATATATGACTTGTAGTTGGTTGAAAACCAAACTTCCATGGTTCTGTGAAACCACAGTACGCAGAGGACAGTTAAAAGCCAAACTACTGCACTCTTAAGTCACCATGTGTAAGGGTTATGTTGGGGGAGTGGCATTATGGGAAGTGTAGGATCCAGTGTTTTTGTCTCATTCTAAGAACAGAATGCACCTGCTGCATTGATTTGGACCTTTTAATCTGTACACTAGCTCCCCAGCTTGACTGGACGCTACTCCCTCAGCCTTTACTGTGGCCAGCTGAGACCCAGAGTTACAGGTTGCTTTCAAATGAACTACAAACAGACTCAAGTTCAGATTAATTATAAAAAAAAAAAAAGTTTTTCTGTTTTCCCATCGCTTCCAGTTCGAAGCTCCGCCGAGTTTTCCGTCCCACTCTACAGCAGGAAACCAAAACACTGGCCGCACACTTTGATGTGCGCTTACCTCCGGCGCGCAGGCGGCGGCGAAGAAGCTGCCCGAGCCTTCTCCCCCCAGTGTGCTGTGTTTAAATCAGCTGGCCGCAGCAAGAAGGAGTCGCCGAACCAGCCGGCGGCGGCGCACACTTCCTAATTAGTCTGCCCCCACACTGGCTAACACCACGGGACGGTTGCTTTCCTCACACGCTCGCTTTCATACAGCAGACGGTTTTGTTCTTACTCCAGCTCCCTCGCCCGTTCTCTCACTCTTTTCCAAGTCCCCGTCGCCGCCTTTGTGTTGCTGCTTGGTTTTGCTCTCATTCTGTCTTCTGACGCGTCTTTCATTTCCTGCTCCCGCGTCTCATCTTCTCCCTCTCTTCCTTCAGCCTCCATCCTCCTCCAGTTTTGCTTCTCTCAGTGCAGCTCTCAGATCAACCTGCGTAGTCAGATACTCTGAAATATGGATGAAATATGATACTTGGAGGTAAAACGCGTCCGACTTAAGTGCTATCAATTTCTGTGCTTTAGCTAACAGAGCGAAATGGGACTTTATTGATCTATCGATGAGTCTATTTGCATGTCTGAGGCTCGGACCGATGCCCTTATGAACTCCATACATCACACATAGAAACATGTCTGTCAAGAAAATCAATGGAGATTCATGTGCTGCCGAACGCTGAAAGTGGGTGAGGATGGAAAAAAATCAGTACTTCAGAGGGGGGGGGGGGGGGGGCAGGAAGTGAGGGAAAACGCAAACACAGACTGCACCACCGTGACAGCACTGACACCAAAAATAGCTTCTAAACTTAAAATATTAACTATTATTCAGGTTTCATGCAAGAATCATTTAGTTTCATCTGTGATGATCCACCTCTTCGATGACTACGGCAAGCACGGTAGGTCAGAAAGTCGGCTTATGAACTCACAGAAAACAGACCGTTTGTAAATTCAGACAACCTGACGCTTCCCACTTGCCCCGCCCACCTGTAGTGACATCATCATGTTGCAATCTGTCTTTAATTTAATGAGTACAGTGTTGTCGTAACCGATACGAACGATCAGAGTTTCACGCAGAACGCTGCTGATCACGCCGGCTTAGATCCGTTGTGTTTACGCAACTGGCCTCAGGTCAGGCGTGCAGACGGGCGATCAGTGGCGGTTATTAGCTGCCGATGACAACAGCGGAGCCTACCTGTCTTCCTCTAAACACACACATATAGGACAGGGAAGCTGAGTGCTTACACAGAGGCGCACACACTCATGTACCCCTCTCTCTCCCTCTTCTGTCACTGTTTGGAAAGCAGCCTGCTGAATTGTCAACCCATCAAACAGCCCCCCCCTCTCCACCGCTACCAACCCCCACCCCCCACCCCAGTGTTTTATCCAGAATCAGCCTCAGTCTTCAGCCATTAATATGATAATATTTGGCGTTGTCAGTGATGGAGGCCGCGGCATAATGAGATAATTACAGTGTTGTTTCATTTGGAGAGCGACACGCGCGCTCAATCAAAATGGCAGCCCTAATTACGGGCCCTGGGATTGGCTAATGGCTCCGGTAGAAGAGGGGTGGCGTGGAAAAACGAAAAAAAAACCAAAACCCTCAACTTGGCTCGGCGGATCCGTTCTCTGAGGGTCTGTTTGTTTGTTTGTGTGTGGAGTGGGCCTGGTGGGCGGCAGAGGGTAAGTAAGAGTAATAAAAAGCGAGTAGTGAGGGAGCAGATAAATAATACAAGAGATTAAGTGTGAATATGTTAACAGCAAGGTTGTCTGGTGTGGCGGGGGCACAGATTAGTATTGATTAACAGCGCGTTGAAACCGACCATTAGACCAATCTCGAGAAGCAACAATTAGCCCAGCGCTGGGCCCGACGCCGCCTCGCACATCTTCATGAACCGCGAGCATCTGCGCCGGCATCTCGCCGCAAAACGGAAACTTTCTCAAAGCACTTTTCCCCCGCGGCGGGAAGTCAGGATTGAGTTTTTACGACGGGGATCGACGTAGAGGTCGACGCGCAACGGTCGTCCCCCGCCGAGTTGGGGGGGGGGCGTATGCACCCGTATGTGCACGCGGGCGCTGTCGCATGGCAAATTGAAAGCAACACAAATTACAAGGATCAACAACACACACGCAGAGACGCACACTTTTATACATTCCTGAGGTCGCCTCCGCACGCCGGCACACACTCGGAGTCTCAGCCAGATTTTCTAATTAAAGGCAGGGTCGCAGGAGAGACTTAAACATGTAAGCTATGTACTCCGCTAATGAACCTCTCTATCTGCTCTCTGTCTCTCTCTCTCTCCCTCTCTCTCTCCTGCACTCCGTTCCGGTCAATATCTGCCTGGAGGTCAGACCATTAGAATGTAAGGCGCAGCGCCTGTTTGATGAAGGCTGCGTGGGTGTTTACGTGTCGGACAAAGGCCTTCCTTGTGCGCAGTTGTTCTGGGTGGTGGTGGGGGGGGGGCAACACACAGCAAGGGCGCAGCTAGCTTCTTTTCCCTCCCTGTGTTGCAGCCTCTGCGCCCTCCGCTTAAATATTTCTTACACGCCACGCGTCTCCCGGAGTCGGAATGGCAAACGGGCAGCATATCAGTGTCAATAGGAGATACCTGCTCCCACTGCAGCCAGTCAACACAGATAAACGACAGCGCCGTGTCGTAGCGTGGTAGCACATCCTGCAGGATTATGCCCGCTCAGACGCCCGTCTGTTGCGTACGTGCCCGCGCGCCCCCTGTGTGTGCATCCGTGCCCTTCTTTATGCGCGCTCCCAGGTGTGTGTAGCTTATCTAGCATTAAAGGTCCAGTGAGCATGATGATGTTTCTCTTTAAGTTTTGTCCCCATTCTGTCCCGAGTTCTTATCTCTCCACCGGCAGTTGTCTGCACTCCTTCTTTTATATTTTTGCTCCCGAGTTATTCTCCTTTTTTCACCTTTTGGTCGTTTCCCGCAAAGGGCAGGTTCAGCCGGATAATTTGGGTGTTGACTCGTCAGCGTATCCGTCTGTAGTTCAGCTGAGGAGAGCGCCGCATCGGTCTATGGCTTTTAAGTGAAAAGGCACATCCATCAAATGCTTTCTGTTCCTTTCTCTCCACCTTGGTTTTCTCTGTCACCTGTAGAAAGTTCAGTTCAGGCGCCGGTGTCTTCTCACAGGCAGTACTTTGTGGATATTATCTGTCTGCCTGTCAGTCTTCCTGCCCTGTCAAGGGTTGTCACTGCGAAGCAGGAGAACAGCGGGTTTAACAGAGAATGAAGCTGAATGCGCCGCGTCTCACCAGGCTTTTTCTTCACTTTTTAATTCCCGGCTGTGGTGAAAACCAGACTGTTTATCCAACCGCATCTTTCAATCCCGGAATTAGCTTTGGAAAATCATGGAATCTGACTCTTAAACCATTATGTGAACCCTGTTAGGTGTTTAGCTAACAGCCTGTCCGGCGTTATTCACACCTCCCTCTGTGTCTCCCCGCAGCGATCAGCGTCTCCAGGGCTTGCGCCGGGAGTACCAGCAGGTCCGAGCCGCTCCGGGCTACGAGGAGCTCGACGCCGCCCGACGCAGGGTCCTGGAGCACGACCCACACCGGGTGAGTGCGCGTGCCTGTGGCTGTTTACCCTGGAAATTGCTAGTTGGCTGCTATGCGGTACAGGAAAACAAGCTCCCAGTGACAGCTTGTTTGCTTTTTGCCCTACACATCCGTAAAAAACAAGACAAGCTACACCGCACTGGACACTGGCTCAGAAGACTGAGATGTTAAATGAAGGAAATGTGTGTGTGTGTGTCTCAAACAGTCCAGTGTTCCCGGGAGCCCAGCTTGTTTTCCCCTGTGCCTGTATCTCAGGCTATTTTCAGCTCTCTTGTTAACATTTCGAGGTGCTGTGTGCCACCGAGGCGGCGCCCGCTCTCCTCCTCATTTAGTTTATGGAGAGATCTATTAGACCGGTGACATTTCCATCCACCCTTTCCTTTAGCTCCAAACCACAAGCCTCTCTCCCTCTCCCTCCATTCTCCCTCTCCCCCTCTGATATTGTAATCCACCTTTACCTCGCCCCGGCGTCTTCCTCTATCTTGTTCTGCTAAGAACAACAATGGCCTGGACGCTCTCGCTGCAGTTGCCTCTCCTAACCAAGCTGCAGCGCTAAATGTCCCTGAACCCTGTATTGATCCAGCCCGAGGAATCATTTCATTTACCTCTGTACACTCCCGAAGTCAGCATACTCGCCATGGAAATCAATAGCCATTTATCAGCCATTTCAAAATGGGATTTTTCTAATAGCGGGCCCAAGGATGCAGAAAATCACACTTTGATCCGAATCTGAATCGCTGAATCCGGCCGCCGAGATTTGCGAAGGCATTTCCTCGGAGCCAGACCTCTTTTTCATTAAACGACACGAGCGAGGCGCGAGAGGAGCCGAGGCTTCTGGGAAATATGGGATGGATTTGCTGACAGCGTTGCCGATACCCAATCACCTGACACAACCTGCGTCCTGCCGCGCTCGCCGCCGCGCTTATTGTAGTCTCTGTTTATTGAGCGATGAAGCCGTAAACCATTCTTCATTAGGCGCCCTCAGACACACACCGCGGCTGCTTTCTTTGAGGCCCGAAGGGCTTCGTCACTCATTACACACACACACCCCCCCGTGTGGCACGCGCCTCAGCCTCGGCTCGCCGTGACTCAGCCGGCGCCCGAAAAACTCCGATGCAATTAAAGCGCAGCGAGCGTGAGGCGCGACCTCTGATCTGATTGTTGTTTTTCACCCCCCCCTCCCAAAAAAAATGACAGCGCCGTCCGCGGCGAGAAGCAGCGGTGGGTTCCTCCCCCGAGGAGCCCGATAATGAAACACCCCACTCACACTCACACACGAGAAACACTGAAACAGTCGAGCATCCGGGACATAATCTCAGAAACAAGAACGGGAGAGAAGATGATAATAGAATGTTGCATTGAGGCACAACAGGAAGGCTGAAAATGACTGCGAATGCTTTAATAGAGCGACTGGAAACAAAGAAACGTTGGATTTATGTCTTAAATAAGCTACTCAGCGCTCGCTGACGACTGCGTCTGCTGTCGGGGAGGCTGAACGGTGGACAAAAGCGGCTGCCAAATGAACGCGCAAGTGTCTTTGTTTGGATTCATAACCAGCAAATCATCCAGTATCTTATTCCCTGCACTCCTACAGATGCATTAACATACTGTGATGACATCTGATATCCTGTTTATCGCAGCAATGACATGTTGTGCAGCTGTTGGTCCTTTAGTGTCTTTCCAGTGATTCCTTTTGAGTGATTAATACAATTACGCAGTGTTGATTGGAAATCAAAGTACATGTTTTACACACACCCTGCAGAGGGATGTCCATCTTCATACACAGCCTGGGTCTGTTTGTTTACATCCCCTCGGGTTAGTGTGTTACCCAGAGTCCTCTCTCTCACTCTTCACACACACACACACATAAACGTGCAGCCACGACAGAAAGGTGGGTTCGCAGGGGAAGAAATGAAATGTAAAGCGTTTCCGCCCGCCGCGCACCGAGATCCGGCGCCGTATAGGACGTTTGTTTGCTCAGAGATGCTCTGTGCTTTGTCTCGCTGTGGCACAGCGCGTTGGCGCTTTTAATAACAGCCGCTCTGATACGAGACATGCTGCTTTTTCGATCTGCCCGTGGGAGGAATGAACTTGTAAAAGTCTGTCCGTTCTGGATTAAAAGCTCTGTTTTCACTTGCTACTTTTCTCCGTTTAAAGCTCGCCATGTGAGCGGACTTTCCCCTGATCAAAACTGATACTTCAAGTTGCACGAAACATGTTTTTTTTAATCACATGTCTCGTACCAGTCTCAGGAAAGTGTCCGCGTGTTTTCATTCACCATCACGTTACTCCACACACACTGCTTTCTCCGCTCTCTGCGCGCTATGAGAAGAGCGTGAATTGAGACCCACTTGAGTGCGGGCGCTCACTCGCTAGCTTCGACCTTGTGCGATCAGCCTTTTCGCCACCGCCGCTGCACCACCACCGCTGCTCCTTTATGCTCAGCCCTTTATTTCTGCAGCCATGAATGGTTAAAGAGGCTTTCCAAGCTCTCCACACAAGGCCAGGAGCGCCATTCTCTCGCTCTCTGAGTGGTTCATGTACGATTTAAAGAGAAGATGAGTGTGTGTGTGTGTCTGCATTTACTCTCCTGTGCTGGAGCATTCTGGGTAACACACTAACCTGAGCTGACATAAAGAAAGGCGGGGATAAAAGGCTGTGGTTACAATATCTATTCATGTCTCTGTTTATTCTTTCTGCGGTCGTCTATCTGCATGATCTAAAGGTGGAGCGTTCAGTGTGTTAGACCCCACTATAGCTGTGTGTGTATGTGTGTGTGTGTGTGTGTGTAAATCTGGTCTTCAGAAAGGCCCTCACGTCCCTTCCTCCTTCCCCTCCCATAACCCCTCTCTCCCTCCGTGTCGCTGTCGGTCTCTCTGCCTCTAATTTGACCCTTTCCCCCATGTTCCCTGTCTGTGGATAGGTCACACTTGTAATTATGACAATCACACCGTCCCCTCTCTGTCTGTTCCCTCCATATGCTAATGATAGGCTCTCTGTAATGCCTTGATGGCCAATTAAGCCGCAAAAGTACACGAGAAGTTTCTCTTTATAGACTCCATCGTCCTATAAGAGATGAGTCTGAGCACATAGACGTCAAGCTGTTGATATTTCAATATTTCAGTAACTGACTGCAGTGGTTGATTCAGTCAGTGCCACCTTTTAAAGGGACAGTTAGCTCCGTAAGGTTCAGGGTCTCCAGTGTCTTGTTAGTGAGACAGAACGGTCCAAATCGATGCAGCGGAGGCATCGATTTGGAGGAGGATCCTGTCTTTCAGTCCACGTGTTCCGCGTCCTACGTTTCCCAAAATGCACCCGAAAGCATCTTTTCCAAATAGATCCGCCCCGGGATGCTGAAGCACCTCAGCACCAGTCTTGGCAGAGCTTCTCTAGTTGGCTACCCAACTGATTCCCCAGACTGAGTGCGACTCATGTCTCAGTGTGAATAATCGGTGGCGTTCCCTCTTAAAACTATCTGATCCAAACTGAAACTATCACTATAGCAACTGCAGTTCAGTCATATATTCACTCATTCATTCATTCACTGTTGGCCTATTTGCCCCCTAGTGGTCGTCCCTGGGCATCCAGTGACGTCTGCAGCCGACCCACTGACCACCTCCTCCACCTTCACACAGAACGTCCCGGAGGCTTTGCATCAAACACACCCCGGTTCACTCTGGTCCTCGCCGCACGTCCTATCATATGTTTATTATGATGTAAATCTGCTTTACGTGCATTTCAGCTGACCGTGCATAATGTGGTCAGCTGAAATGAGCGATGCCTCAGTGAGCCAGAATCTCCTTTACCCACACACACTCTCTCACACACACGCACACGCACCCACGAACTCATGCATCTTATCTTCAACTCATTACCCCGTGAGTCGTAAACAACAGTGGCAGCACATGTGACACCTTAATGAACACAGAAGTCCCGGCAAACCACACGCACGCACACACACGTGCGCACACACACAAGTGCACACTCGGAGTCATTATAAAACACACACGGAGGAAAAAAAAAAAAAAGGCTCACACAAGTCCAGATACGACTTGTCATCCATCGCGCAGCTGTTTTTTGTACTTCCCTCTAATGTTGCGCGTGCGGACATCCATCACCTTGATGATATTTTAATGTCACATCCTCAGGCTGTCTCAATCTCTCCCCCCTCTCTCACTTCCCTCTCTCCCTCCCGCACGTCGGCCATCGCTTCATAAATAAACCCCCACATCATTAAGTAAACACGCACCAGCCTGTCACGGTGATAGATGGCCTGCACACGCTCGCAGCCGCGTGCACGCGCACACGTACGGCTGCTGGTGAGCTGCGCGGGGCGCTTCGTGCCCGCAGGCAAAAAGCCCCCGATGTTGTTTTGCGCCCACGGTCCTAATGAATGCGCACACATCCGTCCGTGAAAGCTCACTTTTGGAAGAGAATAACAAAAAGAACACAACAGCTCGGAAAGTTAATATCAGCAGCGTGCTGCAGAAGCGGCGGCGGCGACACGCTTCAGGACGTGTCCGCGGGCCCTTTGCGGTTTCATATCGACGTTCAGTTTTGTTTACTTTGGGGGGGGGGTTCGTCGGCTCCCTCTGGGCCCCAGTGACTGGCCAGCTCAGTTTTCACCTGACAAGTGCCTGCTCTTACCGCACACCATCCACTGCGAAACAGTTCAGGCTCGCTCACCGAAAGACACATGCTCACACAGAGCGCAGGTGTAATGGATGTGCTGGCAGGCTTGTCCCGCTGCGTGCCGACTGTCGAGGGGAAGCTGCCACGAAAACGGTGTAGCCCAGCAGAAAGCTGCTCATAAAGACAAGAGGGGGGACCCAGGGGAGAGAGGATGGAGGGAGGAAGCAAACGAGGGGAGAGGATGCCAGGGGAGTGGGAAACGGGGAAGGGGAGTGGCAGCGGTGCAGAAGAGAAAGCGAGAGGGGAAGAGAGAACACATGTGTTTATGAGAAAGAGGAGGGCTGGGCCGAGGACATGACTAAGCAGCAGAGAGAGAAGAGTCGCAGACTTAGAGAGAAGCCTCGGGGGGAGGACGGGCGGGATGAGAAGCAGCACATCTAACAGGGGGAGCTGGATTGGCACAAGGAGGAGGAGACAGATGGGACGGGGGAAGCGGCGGACGCATGGAGGCACTGACATAAACGACTGAAGGAATGGAGCGGGGGGAGGAGGAGGAGGAGGACGGGGTGGCTTCAGGTGGTGGAGGCCAGCTCAGGTGGTGCGACTGGGGCAGGCGACCACCCATCCAGGATGTCCTTGAACATCAGCTGATGTCTCTGTCCTTTGTCAAGCTTTGTGTCTTTGTTTCAATCACATTCCCCCACCCACCCAACTGCCTCCCTCCAATCAACTAAGGACTTTTTCAAATAGTCTGCCGAAAGTGTAGATTTCCAAAGGAAAGATGAATCGGAGAGAGGGAGCGTGGGAGGCCGGGATGCGAGTTTGTGCATATGGAAGGGAGATAGAGAGGGAGCAGCTGGTCCGGGGGTGTTTCTCTGAAGGAGGCTGCACTAATGTTAGTCTAATGCTAGTGTTAATCAGGTTAGCATATGCCCTGCGCGCGTGTTGCCGCGCGTGTCTGCGCCGATTTGAGGGTTCGCCGAGGCACCTGCATTTTTTTATTTTTTAAACGAAGAGAGAGAAGGCTCGCACACAATCACTCAACACCTCTCGTTCGGTTTGTCTCACTTTCTTCCTGTCATCAACTCAGCCCCCATGGGAAAAGCCACATTTGGAGCACTTGGATCGCCAAGCGAGTGGGATTGAGCCCTGCTTTCTATTTTCTACAAACAAGTCACATGCTACTCTGGATAGACTCTGGATAAACACACACACACACACATACGCAGTTGCACCCCTGACACACAGAAGGCGTGCGCGTGCGCACACAGAGCGCAGACTTACGCGTGTACAAACACAGGTTTTATAACAGACTTTTAGGAGGTAACACACCGCAGGCGCATGAAAAGCGCACACAACGCACAGACAGCCACTGAGAGGCAACACGTACACACCACGCGCACACACACACACTCAGTCACCATCAAAGGGCGGCAAACCTCAGCTTTGGCCAAACTGAAGCTGTTTTCAGAGTTCATTTCTCTGTAGGAGGCTCCACCCAGATCCATGCTGGCACCTCTCACAAACACACACACACAGACGCACACACACACACACACAGACCTTTTGAGGAAAATCTCATAATTCAGTAATTACAAGAAATGCAGTCTCCTGATTGTGACTTCCTCACGGCCCCCTCTGAGATCACCCTCGCTCAGTGCTCAAATGCGAAACACACACCCCAGACATTCTGTCACACACACACACACATACACACACACACTCTGCTGCCCACCTAGCTCCATGCACCAGTCCACGCTTGCGCTGATTAAAGGCTGCCCGCTGGTCCTGACTCTCTGGACCGGGGCTCGGTGCTATTCTGGCCTGTGTAATTACACATGCGCCACCACAAGTTAGTGTTTGGATCATACACCCCGGAATTACTGTGAACAAGCTGCTGCGACGAGCTACCGTGGAACCGGCTGAACAGGAGGAAAATGATAGAGGCACAGTAAGGCAGGAGGTCGAGCTTCCAGGAGCCTGGGCGCAGTTAATGCAGGGATGAAGGTGATAATTATGAAATGAAAGTAGTCCTGCAAAGGTTGTTCCCTCTTACAAGCATCCAGTACTCAGTCTTCTTTAGCAGGGTCCTCTATTTGACCAATACAGCAGCTTTAGCCATGTTGAAATCAGTCGAATGAAGCCAATGTGGACTGAGTTTCACAGCAGGATGTCTGAATGTGAAAAATAAATCCTCTGCGGTATAATCACTGAAGTGCAGGGGACGCCTTTGTGTGTGCACACATGCTTTTCTGCACTTAGACGTTGCAGAATCATGATGCTGATTCCGGCTTTGATGCTGCACTTGGTGCAGAGGCAGAAAAAGCACGCGATCGTCTCCACGATTCCATCGCGACGTCACTTCCTTCTTTTTGACCGCCCGTATCGTTCCACAGCTCCTGCTCTTTGCTGTAGGCTCACACCGGCGAGCTCTGCCGCTCGCTCTCCCAGAACCGCACACGCGGACTCAGACTCAGACCCAGGCACAGGTTGAACTCTCGCTCACACTCCCGGGACACAAAGACAAGAGTGAACATCTCATTCCGGCATTATGTTTCCACCCACCGCCATCAAGAGTTTTCACACACACGTATCGCACCTTTCTCCCTCTCCTTCTCTTCGCAAAGTCACAATGAGCGATTCCATCCACGGACTCCTTTCTGTCCTTGTCTCATCCCTGAGGCTCAACACACTCCCTTCCCTCTCTCCTCTTTTTTGTTTTAAGTCACTTCATTCCAATGCTGCACAGCAGCCTGGTGAGGATTTTTATTTTTTTCCGCCCACCTCCTCTCCCTCCTCCCCATCTGGGCCCGCAAAGGCCTACAGGGACTTATTTAGTGTCTGTCTTTATCCCCGCAGCTTGTCTCTGGCCTACGGGCAAACTGCAGAGTGTGATGTGTCTGCAGCTTGATAGAAATCTCCCATTCTCCTCCTCACTTGTGCCGGCTCTCACTTCAAAGCTCGTCACCACTCTGTTTGGATTTAGGACGGGGAGGTTCACAAGGGTCACCTATGAGTGTGTGTGTAGTACTTTAAGAGTCAGCACAGACACGGGACTGATCCGTCCGACTCAATCGGGCATCATATTGAAACGGTTTCAGCAGCTCATGTAAGACAAATCTGGATACTTCTTCATTCACCATTTGGGTGAACCGACCGTTTAAAAACCAGTGGCGCTCGCTCACAGGTCCTGGAATTGGCAGGAGTTGCATCAAGTACCTGAAGGTCAAACGCATCAACCTCACGACATTTGCAGCAGGTCGCTGGAGGTCGTGAGGAGCTGGAATGGCTCATCAAAGCCTCCGTCACTGGTGGTGGCGTCAACCCCCACATCCTCAAATCTGTGACTAGAAAGGAGGGGGCAACAGAAGACTGTTTAACCTGCGCTGTGGAAGACGGGGGCCGTCACAGGACACAGGACCGGACAGAACCGGGAGCTGCTGGAGGACATGTCGGTTGATTTTGCACGTGTGCGTGGGTTCAAACGTCAACTCGTGACCACACAATAAACCTAACAAACTCTGTTTCTCACACACCCTATGACACACCTGTCAGGGTATAACCAAGAGAGGGGCGAATGAAACTAACCGCATGTACACACACATGCACACGCGCTCACAGGGGTATTTGGATGTTATTTCAGTGAACAGCAGGGAGGCAAACAAGCCCACAGAGGACAGGAACAGGGACACAGCCCCTGTAAATAAACAACACCCCATGGCCACTGCCATGGCCACACACACAGACACACACCGGCACACACATGGAACAGGTTAGACGGTGCATGTTGATTGCAGCTCCATGGTAACAAAGCACACACGTGTGCAGGTTCTCCTTGGCGTCAAAGGCGATTTACCAGAAGTCTAAAAAGCTGCTGATTTTGTTTGGGCGCCCTCCATCCGCGGCTCAATTAACACGAAACTTAATATTCTGTGCACAATCAGAATAAGCACAAACGAAGTGCTTTATGCAACTGCGACGGATGGAATTGACCAGTGCGTCAGTTGCAAAACACTCATGCTTAACAGCCCACTTAGATAAATCAAATACTCTGCCGGGCTGCAAAAACATATTTCCTCTGTATGTTTGTTCACTCGGAGCCCGTGACATCAGTACATCCCCCCCCCCCCCCCCCGATGCATGTAAACACGACCAATTTATTTAGCGTTCGTGCAGTCTGGAAGTGTAAACCGGAGCAAACGATAAAGTAGTGCGCGTGGAGCCGCCAAATGACGGAAGTAAGCGGGAGCGCGGCGAATCCTGCGATCCCTAATGCAGATAATGAGCTAACGTCCTTTCCACGGTAACTGTTACATCCTCGCAAGGGAAGATTGGACCGCAAACACACACACGCACACACACACATCCAGTCAAAGTCTGAACCCAACTGTATGTAAATGTAAAAGGCCATCCTTAGGTCAAGAGTTGAGGCCTAAACAAACACTAACAATGAAGACAATTACCAGCAGATTGGCCTATTACCAAAATAGACTGCATTCCAGTCTGAGTGTGTGTAACCTTTGGTCCCCGTGTGTGTGGGTGTGTGTGTACCATCTGCTGCTAACGAGCTCAGAGTGAGCAGGGTCCAGGTGTGGGAGTGTTTAGTGTACACTGGGGGGCAAGTGAGCCTCCTGTTTGAGATGTACCCACACACACACACACAAAGAGCCTCTGAAATGCGGCACAATGGTGTGCGCCAACGGGCTGGATTTGACTAGGATGAAAGAGGGGCTCTGACCTTTTTGAGTTTTACTCGGTTATTATTTGGTAACTATGCCAACAAGTTGTTTTGCAGGAGCGGGGCGCGTTGAGATGCTGTTAAGAAGCGTTCTGCCGGAGGAAGACGCGCACGCGGGACTGAAGAGCGACAGCAAACCCCGACAAAGCAGCGTTTTTTAATGCTTCAGTCACAGAAAACAAGTCAGTCTGAAAGAGTCCTCGCACCATGTTGCATTAGATAAACGTGCTGACGCGTATCTGCTCATACAGAGACGTGGTCCTCTGCGTTTCAGGTTCATATCCCAGCTGTCTGCAGCAGTAGTTAGACCGCGGCTCACAACTTCCTGCTCCGTTGTGTTTTGCGTCCACCTCCGCACAATCTTCAACAACTTCTCTGTCAGTTCTTCCCCTCCCTGTCTTATCTGTCCCCGCTCCTACCGTGTGGGAGTGAGCAGAATCTCATCACAGGGGTTTTTAGTGAGGGAGGGGGGTGTGGGGGGTAGCATCCGGTGGGTTCAGCGTCAGTTGTTCCAAGGGCGTGGGGGTGAGTTTGCCAACAGGAGGTGGGCATGGGGTGCCAGGCAGAGGCTCCACGCTGAGACGCACGCTTAATTAGCATCCAAGATGGATGGAAGGAGGAAGAAAGGGAAGGATGGATGGAAGGAGGGATGGATGGATGGCATTACAGGAGGCTAATTATGCTGTTTGAAAGGAGATGGCGGGGGGAAAGCGGTTTGGAAAAAGCCGATCAGAACATCTCAGTCGCAGGATGAAAGCGCTGCTCAGGCATTGTGTCAAAGCACTTGGACTCTCATTTGAGGCCCATTGTATACACGAGCATCGCGAATTCACAGCAAAGCCAAAAGTGCTCCGAGAAATTCATTTCCTGAGCTCCAGCGATACTTTGTGATGAATGCGACAGCTGCTCCGCCGGAGCTGATTGGTGTGCGTGCGTGCGTGCGTGTGTGAGCGAGCCGGCGCGCGCGCGCATTCTCCAACGCGTATCGTCTGGCGCTGTCAAGGCATGGCTTTCTAATTTGGAAAAATGGAAAAGTGACTTTGCGCTCATTCACACTCACGCGCGCGCCAGCCACTCTGTCAGAGCGTTTGTCAGCTGGTGAGCCGCGGCCGACGCAGTGACTCGACAGAACCGTGCACTTTACAGAGATTGTTCTGATGCATTTGAGCTCATTCGCTTCCCCCCGATGAGAAAGTATGAAAAGCAGTCAGGGGATCTGCTGATTGGAAGCTTCTGGGTTTAGGTGCGTGAACACACACACAACCGCAGCGAACTCCAAGATGAACAAAGTCTTTCAGCGTTACAAGATTACCACATGACACTCATGAGAAATAGGAAATTCCCTATCGTGTGTGTGTATAATGTGGTCTGGCACAGAGTCCAGAGAGAATCTGGCTCCCCGTCAGCTACCGTCTGCACAAGACATTAACTTTTCCACTGATAACCACTTTACACACAGCACGCATGCATACAGCGGGGTGCACGCATGATGTCACCGGGTTCAGGATGAGGACGCGAACTGGCGCGGCGTGCCAAGGCAGAGGCCGTTCGCTCGCCGACCGCCGCCCGAAAAGTCCGACTGCTGCATTCTCACTCCAGCCTGGGGTGAATTTCACATTGCTGTTTTACCAGTTGCCATGGTGAGACCGAGACTTGTTTTGTGTGTTTGTTTACATGTGCGCGCGCATGTGTGTGTGTTTGTGTGTGCGTGTGCCACAGAAGTATTTCAAGGCACATCATCTGGCACTAAAGCAGGCTGTCTAATTTGGGGAAATGGGCTTCCGCATGAAAAGCATCCATATGACAGACATCCATAGTGTGTGTGTGTGTGTGTGTGTGTTAGTTAATAAACGATGTTCCAGACTTATGGCTGCAGGCTGTTATGTTAATACAATCAATGGACAAAGAATTTCACTAATTTTATCTAACTCGCATTTCCTTCCCTCCTCATCACTCTCTTCCTCTGCCTTTCACTCAGAAGATGTGTGACGCCTGGTTCAACACACACGTTGCCCCGCACGCACACACACACACACACACACACACACACACACACACACACACACACACCACACAGAAGGTCTTCCACCTGAGTCCCAGCTTCTTGCTGAGACTAATGCCCTCCTTTACCTCGCATAATGCCCCCTACCTCACGTGCGCACACACACACAGCCGTCCAGGGATGACGCGCACACACACACTTCCCGACATCATATTAAACCCACGCACAAAGACCCGACTGCACAATATTAACATACGCGTATTAGCACACAGACACAAAGCCTCTTTAGTGGATGGAGCAGCAGCCTTCCCCAAGCGTCTGATGCGTTCTCACTTCCTGGATCCCATTCAGAGACATTAGAGCTCTGTATATTACAGAGACATGCTAATGATATCTGGTAATGCGCCGCTGCCGCATTGACATGCAGAATGAGCCTGAACTCCTGTGCACATGCAAAACACAGTGATAGACTGGTCCTGGATGGAGTCATTTAGGCTCTCCACAGCGTGCCTGTGTGCGATATTAAATTCTGTGTTTGCCGGGTTGTGCGGCTTTGATAGCCGGGATCAAACGCGTCACTGTTTACCTCTTTACATTTCCATGTGTGCGCCTGCCAGACCTGTGATTGCCCGGTTATGTACACATGTGCACGCCAGTTACTGTAGGATGGAAGCTCGTGTGTGTTTGCACAGCGTGCCGGCCGCGCGCACAGCAGCGCGCGGTGTGTTTGACCGATGAAATGTCCGTTGAATAAACAGCCTGTGTTTGTATGTGAACACTCAGAGCCCAGAACCTCGATTACAGATAATTGAAACTGTATGCTCTCTCCTCTCTGTCCGCCTCCAGGGACAGCTTGTTTAAACCCCCACCTCTCTTGCTGTAACCTTAAACCACGTCCACACTTGCGCAACTCAATTTGACACAACTTCTTCTCTTTTTACAACAATAAACGGATGTTTTCAGGAAAACCCCCGCCAGCTTGGAGAATATATGAACGGGTCATCAACAATCTTCCAAAAGACAATCCCTAATTTGGCGTTTTTTGATGTTGGTGATGGTGAGAGCTGCGGCCTAACTCCAAAACTCTCCCCTGGATGTTCGGTTGAGCTTAGATCCATATGATTTGCACCATCTTCACCCTGGAAACACATGCATTCATTGTGTTCCTCCACTCACATCTGGGGATTTTCATTCAATTTGCCCCCCCCCATCTGTAAGCAATCGCAGGTGACAGAGTAGAGGTTCATCCTGCTGCGTGAACTGGCTGCGGCTGTCCTACTCTCCTGCAACACGGTGCCTTTCTTTCGCAAAGAGACGGGGAAAGAAGGCGAGATTCGCCCTCTGTTCTGCTCCTTCAGTGTTCCAGCGTGGATGGAGAATGACCTGAAAATGCTATTGTGCCCCGAAGTGGTTTTCATGTACCAACAGCATTTCCAGATTTAACCGCCTGAGCATGGTCGTGGCTTTAATCAATCACTTCCTCATGTGTGTGTGTGTGTGTGTGTGTGTGTGTGCGTGTGCATGCATAAGAGCCTGAACAACCCTCTGCTCAGTGCTTACTCTAAATGTATTTTTGTGTGTGTGTGTGTGACCGGTGTGTTTGCATGAACCGTACACACACATGTTCGTCGGAGGGCCCCGCTGCTTACATGTGGTTACATGTGTTTGTGTTACCACATGTGGGGTTTTCCCCCGATGTCCACGAGGCTGCACGGGGACACGTGTGCTTTGGATACCTGATGCTAAATGTCCAGTGCAGTGGAAAAGCACTAGTCTGCACGCTCATGTCTCTTGTCCTGTGTCCCCTCACAGATGGCACCCAGAGAGCCCTGGCCTGCGCAGCACTACGACGACAAGGACCGGCAGTACCCCACTCAGCCCAGGTGAGACCACCGTGTGTGTGCGTGTTTTCTTCCTGGATGCAGGAAATAAAGGGATAACTTCTTGCCACTCCCTCCCTTTGTGTGTGCCCCCCCCCCACTTGCACAAGCACACACACACACACACACGCACAGCACAGACTAATCCTCTTTGGAGCTTATAATTAAATCTGGAGTGTTTGCCTTGGGAGTGTCTACTCATCCCAGGAATAGGAGTGTTCAGCTCTCCAGAGAGCAGGGCACAGTCAGGAGGATCACACACACACACACACACACACACACACACACACACACACAGAGAGGATGGTTTGCTCTTATGAAGAATGTATATCCTCTAGTGTGAGTTTAATGAAACTGCACATGCTCCTTTCATTTGTTTAAATGTTCTCATGTCAAATCAGGCACTCGGGTATACACACACACACACACACACACACACACCTCTGTGATCCCCAGCATGCATACATCAGTCCAGCTACAGCAGAGTATTACCCGACCCACATGTGTATGCACATGCCGAGCAAAACGCCGCCTCTGTGACGTTCGCAGCCCAACAGCTAAGTGGAGCGTAGAGCGGCGCAAAGAAAGTGAGAGGAGGAGAATGAGGAAATGGAGGGGACACCGGGATGGAGAGGAGGAGAGGGAGAGAAAGAGAACAGTCATTTCACGGGTTATTGCCCCTCCTGATATGACAGGCACCAGGGAGCGCAGACATCAGCGCTGGCTCAGGGGGGACGAGACACACTGAGAATCTGGGAGAGGGAAGGAGGGACCCGAGCAGGCAGCAGAGGGACGGAGGGATTAGCCGACTGTAACTGCGAAGGCAAACCCAAATGGAGTCAGGCAGACTGAGGGGGACTTGGACGACCTTTGACAGCTCCACTTAGGGACAGTAGCATAGGAAAAAGTCAGAGTTCAGGACATATGCAGCTCATTGAAACTTTTCTCTGCAATGAAACTGAGGCGGGCCTGGTAAATTGAAAAACCCTCTCAACCATTCAAACGGGCAGAAATGAAAGTGGCATTCTGCATTTTAATGCTCAGTCAAAACATAATAAAGGAAACGACGAGAGGACATTTCTGATCATCCAGTAAGAGTTTTAGTTGTTTTTCAAGCAAAAAGGCCCCTGCTCCGGCCCCTCAAATGTGAAAAAACCCTCTATCTGAATTAAAATTGGACGGACAAAACAAGAAATTAGAAGACTGGACTGCGGAGAATGATTGATGGGCTTTAATGGCATTGTTTGACTAATTACAGACAAAGCTATCAATCATTTAATGAACGTATCAAGCTGAAACGCCACACACCCTGTGGTTTCAGAATAGCACCTTTCCACACAAAAGCAAGCCACACAGGATGACAGGTTAAATATAGGACTATATATATATATATATATATATATAAAGACTGATTAAATGTTTTAGATTTAAAGTCCAGATGTAATGAAGAATGGGTTTTTAGCTCCTTTAGATCACATCACATTTAGATTGTGCGCGCATTTGCCAAAAACATTTCACATTGTCGTCCTGCAAATCTGCAAGGAATCTGTGATGTCCCGCCCACTTTCCAACCTTCCAATCACATTCCTCAAAACATTCTGTCGTCCCTGCCCATATCCTGGTTCTACCGTGCTGTAGTTGCTCTCCGAACGCTGTTTTCTCAGGATCTGCAGTGATAAGCCGCCATATTCCCTGGCACACACGATCAGTCATAAAGATAATAAGCCCGGTTCAAATACTGTTCATTACCCCGAGAAGTGTTCTCATTGTTGCTCGACTGTTGTTCGTCTCCTCTTTGAAGTATTTTTAGGCCCGGGACCCATAGGATATCATCTGTTTGAAATGCATATGGTACAGTTAACACGCTTCTGGGGACATTTGCCTCAGCAGAAGAGCAAAAGCAAGAGCAACAAAAGGCAGCGGAGAAGTGGCAGATAGAGTCTGAACACCACTCAACCACTCGCATGTTTGTGCTCTTGTTTCTGATGTTTCTGTAAAGATAAATCAGGACTCCTCTGCAACCCCCCCCCTACCCATCCCCTCCTAAACTCCTCTGACTCCCCTCAGCATAAATACAGAGGCAAGAGGAGGAGGAGACGCAAATATATTCCGGGAATGTTTTCTTTTTTCTTTTTTTTTTCCCTTCCATCGAGGAGGGGAAAAAAACAGGAGAAAAAGAGAGAGCAGGCACAGCGGTGAATTGAATGCATTTTTCAAAGTGGAGCTGAACTTTGTGCAAAATCCCCCCGGGGGCCGCCATTATTGAAAGCCATTTCCTCTCAAAATGAGTGCGGCTCCACCATTGGCCTGGCTCTCATTAGCATACATTTGGCCTGCCTTTGTGTGGAGCCGGCTGGGGCTGCAGCTGGAGGGGTGGGAGTGAAGGAGGTGTGTGTGCGGTGTGTGTGTGTGTGTGTGGGGGGGGGGATAGTACAGGAGATGTAGCAAAGCACCTCACAGATGGGAGCATATGGAGAGGAGAGGAGAGGTAAGAGTCAGATGGATTGGGATGAAATCGAGGCAGAGTCACGGCGTTCAGCCAGACATTTGAATGTTTCACTTTCACCGTTGTGTTGCTAAGTGTCAACATGTCCACGTACATTAACGCTCTCCTAATGAAAACGCACACACAGTCTATAAAATTTGTGGTTTTCAAAATTTCGAAACTGTTCTGACTGAGTGGGGGGGTGTCTGCGCAATGATCCAAGCGATTTGGACCTTTTACAGTTTAAAGGAACACAGTGTATTTTCTTACAAAAACAGGAAAGTTTGCTTCCTTCGCCACAATCCAGCTGTCCAGATTTTGGGTTCGTTACACTGAGATGTGTCTGGCTACCTGCCCACCTCTCAAATCGAGAGTTTCTGCGGACCTGAAGCAGGGAATGCCAGAGTAGCCGGGCTGATGGAAAGAAAGCCGACCCTCAGCCTGGGACTGAGCGCTGAGGGCTACTGCACGGCGGCCAACAAGAGAAGCTGAAGTCTGGGAAAGAGGATTTGGAAAGAGGGCTGGAAGTGGCAGCGGTGGAGAGGTTTGCCCCGGGGGGGGTGATAGTGCTGCTTTGGCTCTTACCTCCCTCTCCACTGGCCATTAACGCGGGGGTGCAGCTCAGCCTGCGGATAGGCTCTACGCTTGGGGACACACACAAAAGCACACACGCGGCCATATGGAGAATATTAACATCATTACCAATTCAAAGCAGCAGGTCATGGGCGCGGCGACCCAGCCCCAGGTTATCCAATCAGAGCACCCCCTGACCCACTCCCCCAAGGTGATTGGATTAGGGGGCCGGGGTTGGCGCGGCAACGTCGCTGGCCGGGGCTGATAATTGGCTGATTAATGTGCAGCCGATGGCCAGTGAGTCAGAGAGCACTGGGCTCCAACCAGGGGACCGTACTGGCCTCATGAAGCTCCTGTCACATCTGGACAATGGAGATGACCCATTGCTTCAGTCTAATATACGTCTCATATTAAAGCAGATGGTTGCAGATCGCCATCACGTCTGATCACATGGTGCAAACTGTGTCTTCTGTGGCTCAACCGATCAGAGCCAGCAATCCTCGAGTCTACTTTGGACTGGGTCTGGCTGTCCTCAGGTCTGTTTTGGATGTGTTCTTTGTTTTTTATGTAGCCTGCCAGGTTAATGGCGTGGCTCCGAGGACGGTCCACTGCTCTGGCGCAAACTAAAATATCCCAGCAGCCTTTGGATTTGTTGCTTTCAGATGTTGCACAGACATGCATGGTCTCCAGAGGATGAAACCTACTGACTTTGATAGTATCCTGACGTTTCCTGCTTATTAATATCTCTGTGAGCATGACAGCATGACATTAGCATATAGCTGCAGTGTAGAGCCTCACGGAGCTGCTAGTGTATACAGCAGGTCCGCAAGTTGGATTGGGCAGCGCGCACAAGTCTTTGCTTTGTGTTTGCAGTCAGTCAATTTTAAGGAGCCTCTCAGGTTCTTCGTCTGAGGAGAGCCTGAGCGCTCAGCACTCACACTGAGTGCTCTCTGCCCCTCCTTAAAAAACAGAGGGCAACTTCTCGATTGTCCTCAGCATGTTGAGTATCCTGTGGCATGTTGGAAAGTGTCCCTTAAGGACTCTCATCTGACCTTCCTGAAAAGTGCACGTGCTTCCCCCCCCCCCTACTCGCAGCCACTTGGTTTTCCCCACCATGTCTCGGGGCATGGACCCCTGCGACCCCGGCTGCGTCAGCTCGGGTCCTAATGAGCCGCGATCCGGGCCGGACACAACTAGAGACAAGGAAGGGAAAAGAATAAATGACTCAGCCCCTGTCTGAGTGAAAGCAATCTGTTGATTTGAATAGGATGAATAAATAAGGGAAGCTGAGAGGAATATTAAAAAAGAAAAAGCCCGTCTGAAATGCTCATATTTACTCATTAATTTCTGCTCCACTGTCTGATTTTGTCAACTGGAAATAAGCTCCCCCAAAATTCACTCCTACCTGGCGTGGTTGGACGATTTATTGCACAGGCCTGTTATTATTTTAGCAGTGATATTGTTCGGGCCCCGCACTCCGAGGCTCTCTGTGAATTCGGATGGCTTTTTCCAAGGTCAGCGGAGAAATCATATTTGCGCCGTCTTTATTAAAACCCCGACCCTGCTTCTCGCCGCTTCACGAGCGATCAGCTGCCTCCCCACCCGCTGCCGTCCAGCTGTCGAATGACTCACTTTAAACTCACCCAACTCAGTTAGAGTTATTGTCTCCGTAACTCATTTAATTTCTCGGGTCCTGGACAGCTCGCACTATGTCTTTTGCCCCCTAACAGCTGGTGATGTCTTTCCAGGACCCAACGCGATTGGTTTAAAAGGTGACTTCACCCCACCCAGCTATAGAGCAGCTATAGAGCATCTGAAGCAATGTGCGGATTATTTAGTTTGATTTCCCGGGAGGCGTCCTGACCCCTTTCTTATTTGCGGGCCCGTTATGAAGGAAAGGGCCCCGTCGGCGTGCAGAGGCGCCAGTGTTTGCCCGGCTAACGGTGTTTGTGCTCAGACACAGGGAAATGTAATAGAATCAGCAGTAGGAAATGAAAGGGCTTTAGCCAGCTCTGTAACATGCACAGCTGGGGGCACCAGCGGCTCTACCTGTTTACAATAACTTCTCTTTTCCCGCTCGCTGCATTTTTCCCTGATTCCATCAATCCTTTCGTCTGCGTTTCTGTGTCGCTTCTGTTTATATCTCTCTTACGTCTCTTTCGGATCTCGCCGCTCTGTGTCTACCCCTTCCCCTCCACCCCTCGCTCTCCCGCAGCCTCTAAGGTCTGTGTACGGGAAGAAAACGAAATCAGGGCTTTATAAATAAAACAGAAGACACACACTTTGAGGCCCCGGCGCTCCCCCGTGAGCCCGGTGAGAGATACAAAGACTGTCATGTACCAGTCTGCGTGACATTCGGTCCGCAAATACAGATGGACGGCAGGCTCCGTGGAGGAGACGCAGGAGTCACCGTGAATTCAAATATCCCCTTCTTTGCACAGAATGGCATGGTATAGAAAATAATAAAATAGAACGGGCACGCAGTGAACTCGCGTTGAACCGGGGAGAATCTGAGAAACTGAATCTGAGTTGTAGTCGACCTAAGGTTCTGCATTTACTGGAACAGGAACCCCATCTGTTTCTGTCATTAACTCTTACTTTACTGCATCTCCCCTGCACGTCTCTATTACATGATTGCTCTCGCTCTCGGAGGACTGTCCCAAGAAGTAAATCCGGACCTTTGACTCTGTTGCTAATGTCTGCGTGTACCTTCAGAGGCACAGGATTTCATTTTGTGCATGCACTCTGGATACGAGCTGCGGTTAAACACCTAAAATGCAGCGCAGATCATCCGAATGGAATGAAATATCGTAGAATAAACGGTTATTGATAGTCGTCTGAGGCATGACATCACTCCGATGATGAATGAGTCATTAAATGTTCCTGTGAGCTTTTAAAGAGGGTGCCTACATACAGGCTGTTTGCCCCGGTGCCTCCCATCTCTCCTCACCTTCTCATTTCAAGCCCAGCGCTCCCACAGACCCGCTGCTACCTGCCGCTGACACTGCACACACTGCCTTGTCATTGCTCAGTATATAGTAGCCGAGAGTGTAAACACGGGCCCATTTAGATGAGGCACATGCGTCTAGGTGAGAGCCAATTTCCACCGCTGTTGTTGTCATAGCCGGGTTTGATTAGCAGAGCTGCCTCGATGGCCAGGGCCAGAGTGGCTAATGGTTTCTTCTGCTGTGGAGCCAGCCAGGTCTGCTCTGTGTCTGTAGCACTCAGCTAGCACAGCGCCATTAGCGCCACGACTCTGTGTGTGTGTGTGTGTGTATGGGGTTTGGACAAGGATGAATTTAGAGAATCTGGAGAATGCATCATGCACTAATGAATATGTCAACCTGCAAAATATACTGTATCATATCCTTTAAATAAACAATTTTTGCAATAATTGATAGCCACACTCTCGTCCAATCAGAGGAAATGTTTTTCTGGCTACGACTCATCATCTCGAAACTGTGCGCAGCGCCCTCACTGCCTCAAACTACAGAGTGAATGCAGCGAATGCAGGCGTCGCAGGCTACTTTCCCAGTAACGTCACCGATATCTCTGCAAATTATGGCACATTAAACATTTTACTGAGAAGAGCGCGCATGCATATCAATCGCTGTCAGTTAGCGAACAGGTGAGAGCATAACTGGCAGATGTGCTTACATATGCATCCGGATGTTCCGCTCGATGTGCGAGTGTCGTTTAGGGGAGCGCAGTTAAATGTATGCACGCTGATTATTCATGCGCGTGTGAGCAAACAGGCGAACGTGCAAACACTCTTAAACTTTAAACAAAAGGTGGTGCAGGTAAGTAAAGGATAATGTATACACTAGAATCCAATTAGCTGAGAGCGCTAAAGTGGCGCCTGTTCGTCTTAACTCAACCAATCGCTGCAGCTTCTTAGGCATCTGCTCCTCTTTTAATTTATCTGAATGCAACTGAACCTTGACATTAGAGTTCATCTCGCTTTCCTATGTAATTCCTAATAATAATATGTAATAGATTCATATTAGCCTTATGTTTCCTCACTCCTCCTCCGCAGCAGCTGAAATATCATATATAAGTGAATAGAAGATTTGCAGTGACACAGTGTTTCAGCACTTCCCGGTGCAATTATTAATATTTTGACCTTTATGGTCAGCGCTGTTTTAAATGTTTCGTTGCAAAGTCAGCAAATGACGCAAATCGCGAGGGAGCCGAATTTCAAGTTTAATCATGTTTGTGTGAGACTGACAGAGACACATGGTTGTTTTCCAGCTGTTTAAGATCAGGGCTGTTTGGGGAACCGAGATGGTGAGTGCAGGGGTCTAATAGGGAACTGGGAGTTTGGACAGGCGGGGGGGGGGTACTAATTTCCTCCTTCCGTTTTCCTAGGGGCAGGTGCAGGGTAACTACCCCCCCGCCCCAATTCCCCCATGCTACCACCATACACACAAATTCCTCACTGTCATAAGACGGAAGCTATATGGCAACACACACACACTCTCACAGTCGCAGATGGTCTCACACACACACATTTTTCTTTCACTGTCGAGTATGTAATCATATACACTCGCAACACACATTCACATGCGTATAAATATGGATGTAATATTCAGTCTGTCATTTGCTCTCACCCCCTACACATACACACACACACACACACTCTCAGAGGGTGGTTGGGAGTGTGGTATATGGTGCTGATGTTCTGGAAGTGTGAGTCAGATGTATTACACGGCGTGTCATTACAGCTTTCCACTCTAGTTGGTCCCTGTGGTTCACATCACACCCGGCACCGCTGCTCTATATAGACCTCAGAGGGGACGGACGAGTGTCTGCATCTGTCTCTCTGCCTGTCTCTCTGCCTGTCTCCTGCTCCACAGAAAGTCTTTTTTTTCCCTGGCTGGCTTTTTTTGTTGTTGTTTATTTATTTATGTATTTATTGCAAATTATGACTGCGTCGAGAGGCGAGAAAGAGCGAGCCGGAACGGGAAAATCCAATAACATTTCCGCTGTAGCTCAAATGGAAAGAACAACATATATAAAGAAATGACATGATGAATAGGGATGGAGATGCATTTGCTGCTGCACAGTGACAAAACAATGGATGCATTACAATATAATTGCTATTAGAATATGCAATATTTTACTTCCTGTACATTAAATAATAACAGATGGAAAAACAACAAATCATCAAGTGTTAATTCATGGAGAAACTCGTCCCAATTTCCATTTTTAACATTAATCGCAGATATTTGCGTCCTTATCCCAAGCGAAAACATCACATTTGCATTCATGCATTTATTTATTTATTTATTTTATTCCACATGTCAAAAGTGTGCTTAAAACTCAGCTGACAGCTGAATGAAAACACACCTACTGTCTGCATGCGTCTTGTTGTCATAAGCTCTTTTCAAGCAAGATTAGTGGCGCCGGCTGAGCTCCTTTAATTGTCATCACCAGCGGTTTTATTCCGGCAGGAATCTGCCATGTTTGGCATGTTTTTTGGTAGTCAAACGCGGCGGCTTCTCTGGAAACTGTAAATCACTTTTTTTCAGTGACAGCCGGGTACACAAGTACACAGGTTTCAGCTTTTTAGGCGGCCTGTTCCTCACTTTTCCTCTTTTTAGGTCCCACGCTACAATGGCACACAAACTTACAGCTGAAGTCACGCAAGTTAACGAGTAAACACGAGATCCCGTTCTGACACGGGAATATACAAACGCAGCCGTGCTCTCTGGGTTTGGCTCGCTCTCTTGCTCCCTGAAACACACAAACAGTGGAAACGTTTCACTTGGATCCACTTCATTAAATCATAATTTATGGCAAATTCCAATATTGTTGGACGTTCAGTGTGGTTTGGAAATGTTTCAGGTTAGCAGAAAACACACACACACACACACACACACACAAGCTAAAACACATTCACTCCCCTCCATCACCCAACCAGGTTGCAGCCAGCTGCGTGACCCGGGGATAAGGAGCTCCCTGTGGGTCACTGAGGCCCGTGGACCCCCTAATCCCCCAGCTGCTTGGCCGGACACACACACACACACAAATGCACACTCTCCTGCTATTAACTCCCAATATCTCAGAACTTATCCCCATCTTCAGATATTATACATCCAGTGGTGGTAAAATGAGATTAAAACACAGACTGAGTAGACCAAAGACAACCCACGCTCAGCTACTAGCCCAGGCCCAGGCCGTGTCATGCCGGGGTCAAAGGTCATCTAGACTCATGTACCCCAGCTCTGCAGGAATGCAGAGCTCCTACTTCATTTATCACTAAGTCATCAAGAAAACAAAGGACGTATTCAAGGGTGCTTTCACGCCTGCACACACGTCTTCTACCCCGAGCATGGAGTTATTGTTGCTCGTATAGCTGCGTCTCCCCCGATTATTACCTTGGAGAAGTTACAAATAGCCCCGTGGACGAGAACGGAGGGAAAGACGAGGCGCAAAGATGACGGAGGCATTTAAAAAAAAAAGAGTTTGAAAGGAGCCGATGAACAGATAGGGAGGCGAGGGGTCAGAGAGGCGGCAGAGAAGAGAGGGGAAGATGAATGTTCAAGTGGAAAAGATGTGGAAATTGAAGATTGCAGGCCGGGGGGGGGGTAAGAAGAATGAGGAGAGAAGAAAGGGGAAGCCAGCGGAGGTTCCTGTCTGTTTGGGTGGCCCTGAGTCGGGCTGAGGACCCAGGTGTTCCCTCTATCCCTACATCACTCCATCCCTCTTCCTTTCCCTCTCTGTGCCTCCCCTAGTGGCCTTCACCATTTAATCTGGATTAATGAGGCGGCTGACCTTCGCCTCTCTCTCTCTCTCTCTCTCCCCAGCCCTCCTCCACTCCTGCCTCACAACTCTTTGCTGAGTGTTGCACGGCAAAATGTATTGTTTTTACCCAGAATCCCTCTGCATCTGCTCCCTGTCTCCCCACATCTTCATCTCAGACGAAGTCTCGCTCAGATTCCTTCCTTCTCAGCCTCTTAATGCCCCCCCATCCCCTCCATTTCTCTCCTCTGCCTTATCTCAGCCCATGTGCAGTGCATGCGTGCACACCCACCCGTGTGTGTGTGTGTGTGTGCGCGTGCGTGGCTCCATCTCTCCTCCTCTGCTGACTGACAAGGCGGCGCTGTTCATTCCCGGGACCACCTGTGTGTCCCGTCCCACCGCTCCATTTGGGTGGTCAGGCCTCCCAGCCCACAGAAAACACACACCACTCATATCTGGGACACACACACACACACATAAAGAAACCCAGCTCGCCACAGTCCACAAATGTCCCCAGGGGACGCCCGCTCACGCATAAGCACAGACACACACAACCAATCTGTGTGCGACCTAATCTGTGGTGAGTGAGTCATTCTAATTGGCCAGTCAACAGGTGCTGCGCTCGACCCGGGGGACTGGACAGAGGAGACGCGGGGGTATGATTGCAGAACAAGGGAGAGGCTAAGCTCAAGGCTTCTGTATAATAACTACAGCGGGGGCCATTGTTGAAGGGTGGGAAGTAAACATCTAAATCTGCTGTGCTGCTCACTTGCTGACTGACGCGATCTAAACTGCAGCCAGTTAATGAAAGCGTTAGCTGTTTAGGCGACGCTCAGACCAACAATGCCAACGTGTGTCTACGTGCACTTAAATTACCGGGTTACCGTCGGCTTTCCGCTGTTAATTGATTTCGTCAGTGTTGTGTATACAAGGAAACCGGTTTCAGTAATCGGGGCTGGGGATTAGAGGCGCCGCATTTCCCCCCCACCTAGATACAAACCTGAGGAAAGGCCACGCCCACCCATAACCAGGCGTTCTACGATATAAATACTCCTAACATGTTGCATCCGCATATTCAGAATGATCTGAAGCCTGACTTCCACGATCACTCTGCTGCTGTCCAGCCAATACTTGTAGCTTGTAGCATTGTGCTAACCTACCTGACACACAGCGTGCAGGCTCTGTAGCTGTTGGAAAGCTGGACCTGGTGGAGAGCTGCTGTGGACTTCCTGTTTCACACCAGCGTTTGATCCTCAGACCGCAGCGTCAGGCCTGCGCTAGCGTTAAAATCATTGCACGGGCTTGAGTTTGCCCTTTAACATCCCACTTGCGCCACGGCCCACAATGCTTTGCAAGTCTGTTTTGCAGAGAGCAGAAACTGTTTGTGCGGGGGAAAAGACTCCTCGCGATGCCAGAAGTGATCATTTATGGCGCTGACAGGGCTCCTGCAGATCACCACTTTTAAAAATAGGAGAGTTTCCCTGAGCGCTAGGCCGACGAAGACCTGGCTTTTAGATTTGCTTACTCGCCCGAGCTAAACATGTGTGTCACTCAGCACTGGAAACAGCACATAAGATGGAAAACATTTGAATGGGCCTGTGAAAGGTGAGCAGCCCTCCCTTTTATTTTCTCCTCTCCCTCTTTACCTTCCCCTCACTCTCTTTCTCCCTCCCTCTCTCCCCCTGTGTCTCCCCCAGGCCCTCGTGTCGCCTTACCCAGGGGTTTAGCCCCTAATCACCCAGAGCTAGTGGGAGGGAACTGGAGACTTCCAGCTGGCTGCCTCGTTACTGCAGACCCCTGGGACACACACATACTCGCATTCCTCCACACACAAGCTAAACACACACACAGCCCTCATATATGCTTACCAAGGCATTTGCTGTTATCTCTTGGCATCTCTCCATCCACGTCTCCCCCACAACTCGATCCTGCCAAGGCCACAGCCTCACCACGTAAACTGAATAACAGGAGGAGGCTTACTGCAAGGAAGGGCCAAATCTCTGGCACGTCCTCCGCTCCAAACCAGTTTAAACCAGTATTAAATATTGTCTTGCTCTATACACCCGAGCGTACACACTGTGTACGTGTGTGAGGCAGCCCCGCAGGCCGGCTCCAGCCTCTGCTTTCTCAAATCTCACAGACGACCATCTTTGTCTTTCAGGAGGGATCCGTATGATTACCCTACCCACTCCAGGCCTGTGCCAAGAGAGCCACTCCCCTACCCTGGCCACTACCAAGACCCTCCTGCTTCCAGCCAGCCTGGGCGTGTGCTGCTCCCCCAGACGGGCACTCAGTCCCATCAGCTGCCCATCAACCAGCGTTACTACCCTTCGTCACCCCATGCAGGACAGCAGCACCGTGCCATAAGGCAGGATGTCCCTCCTTCGCCAACAGCGGGCCGCAGAGGGCGGCAATACTACGACACCGCCGGGGGGCGAGGTGACGGCTACAGGCAGGCCAGCCCAGGCCGCTTCACCAGCCCAGATAGGTACCCCGTCACCAGGGAGCGCTACGCCAGCCCCGAGCGCTACGACTACGGGGACGAACCCGACCCGACGCGGAAGAACCCCATGATAGGTGCTGTGTAAGAGGACGTCGTGAGTCGACGGGCCCCTAACCAGCACGGCGAAGCTGAGTCAGTCACACAGAAGGTGTGATGTCACAAGAGCTGCCATTGTGGATAAGTGAGATTTTGCCATATTAATGTATCTGATCAGGAGCCCTGAGAGCAATGAGTGGCACGCTGAGAGGCTACAATGAGGCTTATTTTCAGATGCATCCACTCATTACTGTCTCTACAGGCCAGCACAGATTTAACAAGCATTACGGACTCGTGTGTGTGTGTGTGTGTGTGTGTGTGTGTGTGTGTGTGCGTGTGTGTACATATATATATAGAGAGCGAGAGAGAGAGAGAAATATACATGTTTGCAGTGTGCCAATGTTAATTAAAACAGTTTTTAATGTAGGATTGAAGGGCAATTAAATTAAATTCACAGATATTCAGAGGGAATGTTGTCATATAGGACCAACCCTGTTCCAGCCAACTGGGCAGGAAAGCAGTGCTGACTTGCATTTTGCACAAGCCGACCAAACTGAAGGAAGCGGAGAGGGATCACCTTGACCAGCAGGACAGCTCTGCAGGAGGAGACACAGGAAGCTGAAGTGGACAAACAGGAAAAGGGAAGTTACCCCTTCAAAGTGTCTTCTTGTCCTTGATGTTCTGTGGCCTGGACTTCCTTCACATCCTGCTCTTTTTCTTTTTTTTAAAGCGTTTTTGCCTTTGGTTATCTGAACGCGGTCGTGGTTCATTGCTGATCTTGTTGTGGTGTCTCTAATAAAAATGTATAAATGTTGATCCGCACACAAGCAGCGGGCTGGAAAGCTAAGCTGCGTGGAGGCTAATTAAGACTTTAACGAAACATGTTAGCATCTAGCATATCATTGCCAATTGTCGCTGCACTGAAAACTCACTCGATGTGTCAACGGTGGTTTGATTTAAACGTGCTGTCAGATTGATTGTTTCTTTTTTTTTTTTGCACCAATATTTTCCATTAAATGATTTGAAATCCTCCCTCTGAGCCGCGCCGAATCTTTTTTTTTGTGCCCGTGCACGCGTGAGCCGTGGCGCCACCGCGAGGCGCCCCTTTAAAAATTCATTACGATATTCAGCTTAATTTCTCCGAGCACAATCTCCAGATAAATTTGCCCTGCGAGATGACTGATAAGAGTAGCCAGTGTTCTGATAATGACTAAATCATCTTCAACAATTAGAGGCAGGGAAATCTCCACTAGAAAATTATTACTGCCCAATTTGCTCTCAGAAATAAAGATGGCACTGATTGGTGAAATTAGACTTGAAATGGGGAATAATTAGAGTGTGGAGAAGGCTTTTTCTATCAGTTAGCGTTTAATTAGCATCAAAGCCAACAGGGACCGGGCCTCTGCTGATCCGTCTAGTCTCTGCACTGCTATGACCCTCCTCCGTCTGAGCTGAAATAGACCTTTCAAACCAGCACGGGCTGATGCGCGGAGGATCAATCGCTCTGTTTGTTCACCGTTTCACCAATTAGCTCTGTCCCAGATCGTCCACGCCGGTGATTCAAACCAGCATCAGATGAAACACCAACTATCTGAGCTAAATACATTTCTGCTCATCTGAATTTTCAAAACCGCTTCAGCTCTGCGTCTCCAACCAGAATAGATACAAGCTGGATAAACAAGAAAGGGAAGAAGCCCAGCGGCTGTCTGCTGACCATCCTGTGATAACAAAACAGGAGAAAAACGGTCCAGAGTTCCGTGCTAATACCTTGGAGTGAATGCAAAGATGCAAATCCAGTGGATATGCATCAGACTGGCGAATCAAACTGTGCCTTAAATATGTTTTTTTGCAAGAACTGGCGTCCATCATGTTGGCAGTTTCCCATCGGTTGCACTAAGACACAAATATTTCAGTCTCATTTAGCACTTTAGCATGTTTTAGCTCATTAACAGTCACATGTAGCATGGCTTTTACCATCATGACGCCGTGATAATGGTATGGTAATGGCATTTCGAAATGGTAATGCAGCTGCAGGCGCGGCGCGTTTGAAAAAGCACACTTTGGTGGGCTGTTCAAAGACATTCCAGCGTGGGAAGTCTGAGCGTCAGCTGAAGAAGACGTTGCGTTTACGGGCTGTGACCTTTAAATATACAAACGGGAATCACACGGTGACACCTGAGTCATTATTTAGACCAATCAAACCTCAGCGCAGTATGTGTCGCAGGAAGCCCTCGGCGTAGGTCTCTCGTTCCGTCTGGGGGAGTAGCAGCTTACAGCACTTAAGCCGGCCGCTCGCTGTACTTTAAAGAATAACTCGGCTGTAAACGGCCTCCTTCAAGTACTTGTGGTCAGTTTGCTGCCAGAGACGATAAACAACAGCAACTGAACATCCAGGCATTAATTACATCCATTAAACAAAAAAGCCTTGAAATCACTGTCAGGAGCATTTGGCTGCTGCACACGTCTTAGTGAAATTACTCCTCCATCCACGGTTTATGTAATCAGTTACAGCGTGCGGGTGTGTGTGCGTCTTGTGAATACTCCCACCTTTGTTCATGTGAAGCCTTAAGGTCGCTCACATGATGCGGCGAAGGGGCGGCGCGGGCTGGACGCGGTCACGGGCCGTTGATGCACTGACATGAGGATGTGAGGCAGATTTAATGCCTCTCGTCGGCTCGCGCGCGTTCAGATCTCAGACCTCAGATCTGAAGGAAGGCCCTTCCTTCAAAAGCTATTTGTCTATTCCCCACACCCATCCTCCTTTCGGTTGAAGTTCCTTGACGTTTCGGCTAGGTTCTCCCCGCCGTTTGAAAATTCACTTAGGCTTTCTTCTTCTGTTATGAAGGCCCTTTTTTTTTTTTTTTTTTTTTTGGCATGAATTAATTTGACACCTCATAAGCCCACAGTCTCGTGGCGGTTCCTGAAAAAGAAAAGAAAAAAAGCATAACACAGGAGCGCGCGCCGCTCCCCAGCCGATTGTCATGAACCACGGGGTTGTGGGAGAATTCCCTGGTTATGTTCTCTTAGCATTACCTATTCTGCCGGCGCCCCTGTCGAACACCTTAGCTTGTTAGCATGTGTCAATCAAAAGGCGTGCTCCGGGGAGGGCAAAGTGGAGAGCTGAAACAGTTATCTCTCTCCTGCACGGCTCCCAAAAAAGACAGAGACAGACAGACGGAGATGGAGGGGAGGGTGTGTACGGTAGATAGAGAGTGTGTATGCACTATAACACCCTCGCGCTGCAGAACGAAGGTACGGGTGAGCGCTCACGGTGACCCCGGCGTGCTCTCGCCCCCCACTTCCTGCTCTTTCATCCTCTTCATTAAAGGCACATTCCACCGTATTAGCCCCGCTGTCCTTCTGTCCTTCACCTGCTGCCATTCATTTCAATTCGGGCCTCGTTAAGGCATCATGCTCTCGAAATCGAGAGCAGTCAGGAGCGGGCCGAGCGGAGCTTCTCATTTAATTATACAGTTCATTAGAAAGCCTGGCCCGCCCCCTCCTCCCGGGTCTGAGACAGGCCATGGGAATAGCTGGTGGCTAATGTGCAGCTTAAACGGCCTGAATATGGAGATCGGTCCGTTATGGATTACCGTTACCCGTTAGCCTGCCCTTCACCCACCTCATTCGCTTTTATGTCTGCCGTGTAGCCTTTTGATACAGTATCACTCAAGTCGGAGTGTGCTCTTTCAGCCAGCATGTTTGTTTGATATTGTTCATGAGCTGTGAAATTGAATTTCCACAGTTGGGCTGATATTGGAAATAATTTCATATCCTGTGCAATATTCTTGCTTGGTTTCACCTTGTGCTGTGTTTAAGACATCCATTTTTACTTAATGTCTCTTTCCTTCTCTCCCCTCTCCTCCTTTTGCCGAGTCGATACGGCAGCGCTGTTTAATTTAGACCGTATTTACCCTAAAAGCAACGCTGGCTTGCCGGCTGCCTCTCATTTGCCCACACACGCCACAGCCGAGCCGCCAACCACCATCTTTTACACCAACTGTCGCCATGGCAACGTGGCCACCGCTCCTGGCACAGCAGCCCCTTTCAGAGCTGATGACATCGTCGTGGCAACAATGAAAGGTTCATATATCCCCATTTTTCCTTTTGGGAAGGGTCACCGAGCACCTCATATTCTGCAAAATCCTCCATCGAGCACGACTCCAGCCTTCGCACCAACACTGATACTGAGTCGTATATAGGGAGCCCGCAGCTGGAAGACCATCTGTGGGTATCAGTTCAGTGCGGTAAGCTCTTGTGGCTGCAGCCAATCAGCATGAATGAAAGCCTTGTTCGCGTTCAGTAAGCTAAACATTTCCTTCTTTGCTAATTTGTCTTTTTTTAAACCGGCGCATGCAACATCGACCGTGAACGGTCTGCAGGCCCGTTCCCTGTGGGCTCCCACCTGAATAGAACAGCAGCGTGTGACTCCCACGATGAGGCAACAGCATTGTTTATTTGCTTCCTGTGCCGAGGAGGCTCAGAGCTCTTGGACCGGTCAGACCCCTGCCTCTGTACCCTCTCTGCACCCCTGCCAGCCCCGGCATCCAAACCCTCCAGAATCTCGTCTTTATATATCTCCCCCCGACCCTCTCAGCTTTCCTATCGCGCCGACAATGAAAAACACCAAAAAGCGCTGTGCACTCTGGTGTAAACCCAAGGCCTAGCCAGTGTGGTTCACCGGGTTGTGATGCGGCCAACAACAGCTGAAGTCCGTGACCCCTGGACCCCATCCATCAGGCTTTCAGCAGCAGCCCTGGCCTCTGACACACACAAAACTTCAGCCAGGGAAATGGAAGCACGCAACAGGGAAATGCATCAATGTCACAGAGACACTGGAACCATATGAAATTATATGTAGGCACTTTGTCCGCTTAACATGCATATAGTGCAAATGTGTCTGCATGCGAGTTGTGCATGGGAATCTGCAGTTCATAATGTTTCCAGGGCACTGACTCTACCGAGCTGCGGTTCACCGTGCGTCCAGACTGAGCTGTCCGTCATGCGCACACTCTAATTCTAACACACTTTTCAAATGCTTCCGCTGCCGTCTCTGACATACCTGCTCCCTGCTCAGACACACACTCAGTTGTCCCTGCAGACGCCCCGGGCGCATCCGCATCGCTCTGCCCCCCACACACACACATGTCACCAGTATGTGTGCGGCAGAGGCTCAGCTGACCGCCTGGCAGTCACTGTGAAATTGGCGCCCTTCTCATGCAGATGCCAGGTGTTTTGCTTGGCAGTCAGGGGTGCTGGGGGTGAGCTTGTGTCAGGAGTGTTGGGTTGCTGTGAACGGCGGGGGGGGGGGTAATGTGTCGTGTGTGTGTGTGTGTGTGTGTGTATCCCTGTTAGCCTGGCTGCTTGGCTACGATCGAGCGCTGCCGGGCCCAAGAGGAATTAGAGACTGCTTAGTTTCCGCATGAGCTTGAAAACACCGTGTGATGCTGTCTGGTCTGTAAGCTCCGGCGATTTCCCAAACACCACTAAAACTCAAAGGTATGAACCATCATTCCTCTTCAATTAGTCTTAATTTACTGACTGAAGATTAAGAATGAGTGATCTTTTTTACTATTCACCAGTCATTTATGCTAATATTAATCTAAAAGACCCTCTGAACTCGTGAATATTCAAAATAACAGCGCTGTTTGTCCTGAAAGGTCAAAGGTCAAGATTTCCTGGAGTTTAGGCCTGATGCCGTTCGTCCCGTTTGGACCCCATTTAGACAAAAATTAGGTGCCATTAACCTCCTAGGACCTGGCGTCCACATATGTGGACAACACATTTTGGGAATGCAAAAAGATAATTATTTGTTTTTACACTTAGCAGGTCCCAATCAACCCAAATAACAAAGAGAAATCAATAAAGCATGCCATGCAAGAGTTTAGGTCTTAGGAGGTTAATGAGGGAGAAGGCAGCTGGTTAGCTCAGCTTAGATTAGTTTAGCTTAGCTTATCTTAGCTTAGTGCGAGGACTGAAATCAGGGGGGAAACAGCTAACCTGGCGCCTCAAAAGAGAGAATGGTCAAAATCTGTGCAGCTGGAGCAGAGCTAGCTTGACTTTCAGACCCTTTTATAATCCCATAATGCAACAGTGATTGAATCTGTAGTTAGCACCTCCCTGCCCTGTAGGTTCGTGGTGCCTGGTTTGTAACAAACACAAACAGATTTTGACAAGTTAAATCAGTGGAGTGGCTCTTTCATGTTCGTGTTTCCTAAAATCCTGCATGCGATGGGGTCGGCGCTGGAGTCGGCGCTGGGTCTGCTCGTGAACCCCAGCCCTGCTGCTGATTTATTACCGATTTTATGACATTTGAAAGGATGATGCATTTGAAGCGGGCGCGTCTTTCATGCTCACATGTTTGCTTCCACTCTGTTCTGGATTGCGCTGCCTCTTTATGTTCAGTTTATGTTTCATGGACAGATTATCCTGTTTGCACACTGCATGGATAGCGATACGCAATGCAGATCACGCTCTCTGACCCACACACACACACACATGCGCACTCCTGCACAGACTCCTCTTTTGGACCAAGTGGAGTTTAATTTCTCTAATCACATGTCCGTCCGTGCAGCTGTAACAAACAGGGCAGGTCATTTGATTTCCGGCCTCATTTTCATTTTGCAGAGATGGTCATTCCAACGTGGATTAGATAAGGGTGAAGACAAAGTGGAGCCTCATTGGAAAGTGGCTGTAGCAGCCAGCAGTGTAATCCATCCACGCATTCCTTCCAGAGAATGCCAAACAGCTCGCTGAAAATGAGCTGCGGACCCGACTCCATTAGATCTCCGCTCTGTCTCTCCGCTTTCAATCTTTCAAAAACACACACACACACACCTCGCGCTGTAGCTGTAGCTATAGCTGGGAGTGACACACACACACACACACACACATGAATACACTGTGCGGCTGCCACCAGCTTCATTAGTGCTAAGAAATGTCCTGCTCGTTAAGGCTGGGCAATTAGTGGCTAATTGAGAAGCTCTCTGCACTGAAGAAAAACTTGCTTCCTTGAGCCCCCCCCCCCCTACACACACACACACACACACACACACACACACACACACACAGCTCATACATCTGGATTCCACCTCCAGCTCATTTTCCCGAGGCGATTGCAACCTGATGGAGATGAGGAGCGAAGCAAAGGCGGGCGTTTTTTGAGATTTTTCAAGTTTTTTCGGCGCACGACCCTTCAGAGGAGGGAAGAGTTTCTGGTGGATTAGCAAAAAAAAACCGAAACATCTGACACATTATATTTTGTGTATAATTGTTTATTTAGCGTAAGCGCTGCAGTTTGCTGAGACAGTCGGGAGCTGCTGCCTCCGAGCCGTGTCATGCGGTACACAAAGGAAAGGCATAATGGGGAGTTTCACTGAGTCATTTTAATGTGCCTTCCCCTTCATTATACCTCCTTTCTAGACATAACAGTCAAACTGCCACAACTGCACTCTCCACTTTCTCACACACACAAACACGAGCCACCAACTGCCTGCCCTTCTCACTCCGCAGCTTGACTTTCCATCCCTCCGTCTCTCTGTTTCTCTCCGCCACACTCCTCCGTCTCCTCTTTCCATTCTGTCACTCCTCTCCCCCAATTCTTTGCAGTCCACAGATAAGCTCTGTGATAGGGAGGAAATGAGAGTGACACGCGCGCGCACGCACACACACACACACACACAGCCTGCCAAGCTCTTTCACAAGCTGCTTAGATAAAACCTCCTCTGCAGATGAGGCTGATAAATCTACAAACGGGCGAAGGAAAAGCAAGAGTCCCTCATTGAAATTGGAATTTAAATCATTTACGTTCGTGCTTTTAAGTGTTTGCGCAAGCGACGCCCATGCTGACTTCGTCCTACAGGGGGCAGAGTCCTTGTTACCCCGGTGCACTCTGTACTTGCGTGACCCCTTCCCCGATTTAAATGCACATTCCCTGGCACGGCCTCGCACTCAGTGTACCGTCGCCTTGAGTGATTCACAGTCTTTCCCCCCGCGAAGGTAGATAACACTGATGATGATCCAGCAGGAGTTCAGTAAATAAACCACACACACACAAAGGCTTGCTCTGTCTCCTTGAACCCACTCACATCATGGATTTCCCCTGTAAACAGCACAGATATGTGACCTGCCCGCTCTGACCACCCTCAGAGAGAGTGTGTTTTTATAACACGCCTTATCTCAGCCCACCCCACTTCAGAGGGAGAGAGACAGGAGGGGAGGGGCTGGGGGTGGTGAGCTGGGGATTCCCTATGTGTTTTGCTTAATTCCCAGCTAGCACACACACACACGCACACAGACACATGTTTACATTTTCATGCATTGCTGCAGAAAAGTATTGTAGCAACAGTATATGTGTGTGTGTGTGTGTGTGTGTGCACTCAGTCACATGGACTGTATACTATTAAAGGTGAAGGTCTGACCACATGAATTAATTGACTCATGAAAGACACACACACACACACACACACACACACACACCTATAGAGACACCCAGAAGGGTGAAGGCCAGTGGGTGTCCATGAGGGCAAGTCACATCCCATTCCTCCTCCTGAGCAGAGAGCAAAGTGAGCAACAACCCTATAGATACCAAGTCCTCTTGTGTGTGTGTGTTTGTGTGTGTGTGTCCATTGGCGGCAGAATGACAGGAGATGTGTGAGTCAGTTAAGCGGCGTTGACAGCGCGCGGAGCGACTGTTTCTCCGAGCGCGGACGCCGGAGACGTGACGGATCGTATCTGCCGCCGATGCCGGGGGGCGATATTTTTAGATTCTCTGTCTTTCAACTCGTTCCGCGTGATTTTCTTTAATAGTTACATCGAAAAAACAAGGTAAAATCCTGTTTGGCTAATATGAATCACTTCGTGCTGTCAGATTCCGACTTGACATGCAAAAACATAAGGGGATCACATGACTCTGTAGCATCAATGTGCGTCTTTATGGAAACGGGCTCCGAGGGCTCGGGGCCGTCCCTCTGTGAAACTGGGCTCTGCGCTTGACTTTTTATGGCCTTTATGAACAATAATTTAATTTAACTACTCTGTACGCTGTGCCCGAGGGGCCGTCACCCATAATGCATAGCGTGCAGCCATAAAAACACTGATGACAGTGGAATTCATGTTGGTGAAAAACAAACCTAAAACATGAAAGGAGCCATTGGGAAGAGAATGTTCCTATTAAGTATAAACACATGTCGCTCAGCAGCTATTAACACACAGTTTTAAGGAGTTAAAGCAGCTGCTGAGGGCCACTTTGATAATGCTGCTGCTGCTGGATTCGTAGTATTTCCGTCGAGCCGCCGGCCAAACAAAACATTGACACTGGATGATGCTGCAAAACCCCCGGATAAGGTTCAGTGTCAAAGCCATTGACCGTAGCGTCGGTGTTAACGACACTGACAGACTTCTCATCTGGCAGCTCATTATGTTGTTGTGAATCTTACTGATGCTTCGTATCTCACTCCGCCAGCGTACGCACAGTCCGTGCTTTCTCAGTTTACGATGCCTCCCAGCAAATCCCACATACAGAGCCTCCGCCGATCGGCCTTGATTGGTCCGCGGTGAGCTAACGCCACTTGAAGTGCGCAATGCCAACGGCGTGCACGAGCATCAGTCAGGTCCGGCTGCAGCGGGACTATTTAGGGGACGAGTTTTAATTGCTTCCTGGCAAGCGCGTTTGCATCAGCGTGTCTGTGCATTCCCAGCGTCCTGCAGCAACGAGTCACGGCAACGCTACACCCAAACGGCTAGCCGAGCTGCGCCGGCAAACACGGGGCTGCAGCAAAAATCAATTCCCCTGTTTTAAATCCTAAAATTACGAGAGCGCATGCATATTTGCGTGATGATGAAATGCAGAAATGCATTAGTGTCGAATGTGTTTCGCTGCTGAGAATGCCCAGCATGCACGTGCAAGCATCCAGGCCCCCTTCCTCCCTCCTCCTCCTCCTCCTCCTCCTCCTCTCCAGTGAGGCATATTGATGCAGTGTGAGGAGGTTAAGCCATCGGTTTAGTGTCCGGGCGGCCGTGACATTCTACCACGCCGGCCTGTAATTGACTCATCGGTGTGTGTATCAGTTAAACCTCGGCTCACCTGCTCCATGAGTGTCAAGGGGGGGTCGTGATTGACAAGCTACTCTAATGCCCCGGCTCTGCAATTTGGAGTGCGCCGGGCTTTTCTTCCGCTCTGTTTTTTCTGGCAGGTACTCTCTCTTTCTCTCTTTTCCCCCTCACATTTGAATTTTCTCTTTTCCTCGCACTTGACATTTCTCACACTTGTTTTGTTTTCATCTGTCTTCCGCTGTGTTTCTCAGTCTGTTTGCCTGTCAATCTGACTCCCCCCCCCCCGCCCTCGCTATCTTTGTTTTCATCTTCCTCGGGTCCTACGCGGGCCTTCCTCCTCCTGGATCCGCAGTGTCAGTTCATGTTAGCCGAGCGTAGCGGTGTTAAAGTTACACTGCTCTGCAGAGACCAGCTGGGGGTCTCAGTTACTCTGGAAAGTTTGCTGCTCATGCTACAGGCATGCCGTTCTCCGTTTGGCCTGGTTTCAGCTGTCTACTCCTGTACATGTACACACACACACGCACACACACACACACACACACTCACATGGACCATATGTTCAGCCTCCCCGGTGACTGGACCCCAGTACAGGAGCATTATCTATTTAAGGCCACTAACTCTGCGGATTAGATCAAGATTCAGGCCCGTAGTGGCTAGTCTGGCACAGCACCCCGCTTCAATTAAGGCCCACCCCGAGCTGTCACACACACACACACACACACACACACTCACATCAGAACACTGTGATCTCACTCACACCCTGATGTGATTGCATTTACAGTAGAAACGCATTGAATTTAAATGTATTTTTACAGGTTTCACTTTTTCCGTGCAGGGCGTCAGTGGGAAACAATCCACGCCTGCTCGTACACGACGAGCGCCGGCGGGAAAGCAAAGGAGACTACGGGTCGTTATTAGCATCGCGAGACATATTAACACCTTACTTTTGAAAGAAGTAATGGTTTAGAGAGTAGAGGTGTCCATGCTGCTGGTGTGTTGTCCATTTTAGCCCAGCGTCCAAAACTGAGCACAGCGAGCGGGTCACACAGAGCCACGAAGTTGTGTGCGCCCTGCCTGCTGGCGTTAAAACGCCATCAACCGTGCGTTTCTTGTCTCACGCGGCCCGGACGCTTTCAGTTTTGATCGGTTCAGCGTGACGTTTAGCAGCCAAAGAGCAGACGCGCGCACACATTCTCGCACAGAAGGGGACGTGCTTTTCCAATTACGGTCAACCCAAATGTTGCAAATGTTCTTTGCGTACTGTCACGCTCGTAAAAATAATGTAACCCCCCCCCCACTCCCCGCATACGCACTCCGACCGCACACCATCTCTCCCCGTAATGACGAAGTTAGGCCATTTGCTATTCTGGGCTCCTGTTTTTATTTGTTTATATCATGGAAGCAGCTCCGTGGAGTACTTAGAGTTGGGAATGTTAGAATAATGAGGCTAGGCCTGTAAATAATGAAACAAAGGATGTAGTGCATCAATTAAGAACCATTTACTGCCTCGCATCCATCTCATCTCCCCGCGCGCGTGTGGGTGTGTGTGTGCGTGTGTGTTTTTTCTCCCTCTGTTTGTGCGTGCGTGTGATTTCAGATGTGTTTTCCGTGCGTGGGCTTTTGCAAAATCCGTTCCCCCGCGCGGCTGCACGTGTCCTTCTGAAAACACATTAATCAAATTGTGAAACATCACGGTCTCCTCTGATATGAAAATGAGCCGCCCGGAACATTGAGGACATTGTCACCGTAATTGCTCTTTGACAGCCGCGCACGCCCATGCACGCACGTGCGCGCACATACACACGTAATCTTTAATTGCCTCCAAAATGTTTATGTCAAGATGGCATTGCTAAGATAATGGCTCGGGACTGCCGGGGCCCACACTAATGGCATCTCCGTATTTAGCGCCTCACATCAGCAAAGAAATCGGCAGAGCCCATCAGATATTTAGTGGCGTGCAAAGGCTGCTATTGTTGGGGTAATATTGTGCCGCTGGATGCCGGCCAATTCATTAAAAAACTTATCGCACCAGAAGGAAATCTAGAACACAGTGAGGCATGGCGGGAAGATTTTAATAAATATAGCTAATGTGACATTTTCAATACCCTGCCTCTCTGTTTACATGCTGGAATTTTATTCTTCATGTTGCCGGAGCACCAAATTGTGTGGTACCCGTGCAGCCGTCCCTCCCATCCGGCTCCTCTCTGCATTTGTTACTTACATCCCGGAGTTCATTAAATCCAGACGTCTTTTCATGATCATTACAAAGATGATAAAAGTGAAATTAAGCAGCGCTGTTTGTTATTCATGAAGTGGGCTGTGATTTAAAAAAAAAAAAAAATAAAATAAAAACTTGTGGGTATGAGACAGAAAATAACAGCCAGTCGCGTCCAAGACGAAGACACGCGGAGCTGTAATAAATCATCTCATTTTAATTCCCCGCATAAATCTTTTAATTGGCAATTGTCTTATTAAATTTATTCCATCTGCATGAAAAATAGACCAAATCCATGTCAACTCTTCATTTTGTCTGTTTCATCACTTTTATATATAATTCTTTTATTTCTATGACCATAATAAAAGGATTGTCACATGATCAAAATAATAAGAGCCCCATAGCAGCGACTCACATTCAGCTGCAGGTCAGTGGACTTGACCTTCCGTGAGACAAACCATGAGGATCGTCTGAGTTGTGCAGAGCCTTTTAGCCTCTGTTAGCTCATTATTTTGGTTTTGGGGGTGAAGTATGCTGCAGTTATGTGTCAGACATTGTTTTAACCATTAGCCTTGACACTATGCTGATTAAAGTCTATATGACATTGCTTATATATCAGGCCTTTTGCGTTCTGCAGCCTGTTTGCAGAAACATGCTCCGTTGCATCTGCGACCACAGCGAGCCACGACGTCACGGTGTACTGGCACACCCTGTGGTGCACTTTGCATCAGCAAAGTGTGAAGTTCATTCACTGGAGGTCAGTGGAGTTTCACCTGGTGTTAGTTGCTCTTCAGAAACCCTATGTTCTACTCATGCAGGTGTTCTAACTTCATCTTTTTAGGATTCTTTAATGTTTATTGTTAAGACAGACCTGAGATCTTGATCATTCTTTTGGGGCACATGAACTTTGGTGACCTGCCTGCATAGCCGCACCCACATCCACCCAGAGCACAGGTCCAATCAGCCAGAGTAAATGAAAACACCTGCGCTAGCGTGCGAGCTCCTCAAATTGGTCACTCGACCCAAAATGTTATGAGCTGTTAAGAGTCCCAGTCTCGCTGCGGTTCACATCCAGCACACGGGGGAGCGACTGATTTAGGAGCTGCTTTGCGAGGGGGTCAGAGCCTCCATCACCGAGGAAAAGCACCTGAATAACAGCAGCTCCACTATCTCTCAGAAGTCTCAGCTCACAGGTACAGTCTGTTCCTCTGTTTGTGCACACATCTCTCTCTTTTCTCTGTTTCACACCCCGCTCGCACACTAGCCAGATTTCCCAGTAATTTTTTTTTATTTTTTTTTTTTTTTTTGCACATCATGAAGTGTCACATTAGGAAAAAAAAAAAATCATTTCGTGCTTTCTCCAGCCTGTTTGTGCTTTTGTCACCGGGGAGTTTTCGCTTTAAATGGACAGCGAACAGACAAGCAGCCTGATTGATGAGCTGTTTTGACTGTGATCCCAGATATTCTCTGAGCGGTCTCCAGACAACATGAAATACAATATGGAAACATGAAACATGAGAAGGGGTTCAACAGCTCTGCCAGCTCTAAACGGCCGCTTGATCCATTTTTCTCTGTAGTTTTGAGTTGTCTGACTCAGCTAGGGCTCCTGTTAAACAGCTAAACAATGTATTATTTCCATTAACCCGAGGCACCTGCTATACATTTCATGTGAGATATTACGTATACGCTCCAATAAAGTTGATGGAAATGCACTTCATTTGCATTTTATTAGGAAAGTTAGAAAAGTCCTCTTTAAAAGCTTTCACAAAGTGATGGAAATGTTGCTGCACTCCCTCACACACTTGCCAACTCCCTCCCAGACCCTCCATCACGCACACACACACACACACACACACAGTCTCGCACACAGTCCTGATCGAGCGGCTGCAGCGGTGATGACCTTGCTATCGTTTACAGCAGCTGCCGGTCTATTGTGCACCGCGGATCAGCTCAGTTACCCTCCCCACACCCACCAAAGCATGCACTCTCACACACACATGCATGCAAAAGCTGCAAGCGGCATCCCAGTTTTAGCTTGCCTCTCCAACCTCCGCCTAATTATCATGGTACTGAAGCTGTCATAAAAAGCCCATTGTGGCTGCATGGAAGCAAGTCTCTTCACAAAACCTCGGAGAGATTGACATTTACTAAGTCGGAAAACTTGCGCCGGGATTTTCTATCACAGTCGCAGAGAGCAGAAAAGACGGATATAATGTGGGATAGGAGGCTGTAGACTGGTGATGCGTTCGTCTCTCCCATATCTGGGTTGCAGAATAACAAGTGAATGATTTATGAACGCGAGCACTTTCCCCACAGCGGCTGAGGATTTGAAGTGGAAGTGAAACGACAACGGGCCCGGGCAGATTGTTGTATTTACTCAGCAGGAATTCAGAGTGTGAACCGAAAGTGGCCTGCTGTAATGACAGGTTTGCTGTTGTCATTTATTTCTTCAGAGCATGGATATTAAAAGCCTTGCAATCGCAATCAGTTACTAAGCACAATAACTGTGCGGGGATTTGTCTTCATGACACTGCAGAAAGGAGCTTGACAGCTTGCTCAGTGCAGCAACACACAATAGTGTAGATTACACACAACAGAGCAAGTCAAATAATTGGAAATCACACGATGCTACTAGACAGATGAGGAAACAGTATTGTTTGGCCTTAGGTTACTTACATCTCTGAGACAAGAATCACTTTCATTCAGCGATGATGTATCCAAAGTAACCAACATGACCCGTGGAGCTCCACAAGGCTCCGTCTATGGTCCACATCTATTTTCTTCTAATTGGCCATAAAAAATCAATCATTATGCAGACGACACCAAAATGTTCCTAAACTAGTTTCTGTCTTTGCTTTGAACAATCAGTAATCAGTAGTTGGATGTTTCTCGCTTCCCTTCAGCAAAATAGACGAAATGAGCCACATCAATCCAATACCTACTTGCTTCGATCTTAAAAGATGGTTAGAATCAGAGGATTATTGTCCAGGCACAAATTGGAAAAACTTGCCAACATTACTTTAATTTCCAGCAAGTTGGACCGCTGTAACGGTCTCTTCTCTGGCCTCTCATGAGCCCGTTTATTTCCAGGACTCTTGCTGTGGCTTTCAGTTTGAAGTTGTAAAGTTAGAAAAAGTTTACAACTGCTTGTCTATAAATCTTTCACTGGTGCGGGACCAAAATATAGCTGTGTTTTACCATATAAAACCTCTCGGTTTCTACGGTCATGTGGTGACATTCCAAAGTAAATAGCATTTTGATTGTACGCTCCACAGAGCGGAAGCAAACCTCCAGAGATGTATGTATGATGATGATTTACCTTTTTGTAGCAGATAAACTTGCTTTGCCTTTAAATAAATGTTCATACTGCACCTGTCTATCACAGATTAGTGGCAGCAGCCGATAGCCTTCGCAATACCCAGTGTCTAACTGACTGCCATTCTCTTGGGGAGATGCATTTTATGTTATATACAAGAACGGAGTTGTTACCATGTGCATCAGTACTCATCAACACTGAGAAGACATAGAAAAGTGTGTACCGCCCACAAGAACCCAAAGTTTGTCAGTAGAGCATTCATGGATTTTGTGCTGCCCACGCTGCCTGACTGACAGGTGATCTGTGGGAAGTGAGCAGCGGAGACACATTAAAAACAGCATGTTAAAGACGAATCCTCATAGATGCAGATGCACGGTCCCAGACATCCCCTGGCCAATAGGCTCAACGCAACCCGTCATTCGCACTGCGTCCGTCCTGCCTCCAAAGCGTCTCCCGTTTTGAGGTTTGCCTCGGACTGAAAGCGTATTGACCCCCGCGCGGAGCGTGAGGTGCCCAGTGGCCATTATTGAAAATGAGCATGACACACGAGGTGCTGGTTTAGATGTTTCGACAAACAGGTTTGTGACCCCTGAAAACAATTAGAGACTATTGTCATGACCTTTATGTGGTAACCACCCTGGAACCTGGGATTGAAAATAATGAGCCTGGCTGCAGTCATTACCTGTCCGGGGGGGGGGTGAACTGTGTGTGCACTGCTGTCAGAGAGCAAATGGATTACAAATACACTCGATATGCTTCACAATTTGTATTTTTTTTTTGTGTGCACATGTTGTTGCTGTTGTCAAAAAGTTGAACTGACAGCCCACACACTGTTGTTTCAGGACAAGGTCTTCTATGTTCACCTCTACGTGTTCTGTGGTAGTGTTTTTAATGTGTTAGAGTAATTCCCCTGCACACTACCCTCCACATATTGCATTTGTAACTTCGAGTCAGGACTGTGGATCCAGTTTTTTGTATTTTACAGCGTATTGGATGTTAAGCTCTCTCTCTCTCTCTCTCTCTAACTTGGCTAATGTCAACGAGCCTGGCAGGGAGGAGCTTGCGCCCAAGCCGGCGACTGTGATGCCGTCTGAAGATTTGGACAAACGTTTATTCTTACATGCGGGCATCCAAGCCTTCTCTCTTTCTGGCGCCCGTCTTTCTCTGCCTCTCCCTATCATCCCATTTCAAATTCAATCAGTTCGACATGCTCAGCTGCGTGAAAGTTAGGGACAGTGTTGCCAATGCATCAGTGTAAAAGATCAACATCTCCCTCTCTCTCTCTCTCCTGCTTGTGTGTTTACAGTGTGCTTGCCATCCACAGAGCAGGCTAGCAAGCGCTTTGTTGTGCCTCTCTGGTCCCCTTCCTCATTTGCCTTTGACAACACTGATAATCCCCCAACAAGATCCCCCATTCAATCCCCCACCTCCACACGTACACACACACACATACACACACACACTAACAAACATTTCCAGATGCTCAGAAGCACATTCATATACACAAAACCCTCCACACACAAATACAATCATGCACAGAGACACACACATATACTAGGTGCCAACCATTGCCATGGCAACTCCAATCAGCAAAGGCTCCCTTTCCCCTATTACAGCAGAGATATGACAGTTCCTCTCTCCTTCTTCCTGCCCTTCTTGCATTATGATTCTCCCTCTCTCCTCCTCCTTTCCTTGTGCCTTCTTCATTTCTTATCATCCGCCTCCCCTTCTCTTATTCCAAGTCCCTTCTTATTCACCCCCCCAGCGATATAAATCATCACCAGAAGTAGAAACAAAAAACAATATATATTCATTTCTGGTGTATTTTCTTTGAAAAAGGCCACGGTTGGCGTGATGGCACTTGGCGAATGCAGTGACAACTTCAGTTGGGACCGAACGTGGGCGAGTAAAAGCTACTTTTTTCTGTCTGATCCCGGTTCTTGATCCTACTTTTGCTCTTCCATTTTGATTCAGACTTAATTTATTCCCATGTTCAGCGCAGAGCTGTTCTCCAACATGCTAGGGCTCCTCATTATCTATACCTACTTGTGCTGTGCACGGTTAGGGGTTAATCCTGCATACATTGGGCCAAAGACGGGTTGTGTTTACATCCAGTGCAATGCAGCAAGCAGTGTGACCTACATGTAGCAAGGCTGCACTGAGTAACGTGTGGCTGTCGTGCTGGAGTCCAGGGTTTGCCTTCCAACCCAGAACCAAAGCAGACACAGTGGCTAATGCAATTCAACACAATAGGTTTGACAGTTCAGTTTCAAAGGTGTTTCAAACTCGCAGTTTAGGCGAGGACGATGTATCTCTCTTGCAATGCTCCTCTTCTCTGCAGGGTGCGGCATTTGCAGTTGAGACATCTCTCAGCCCACTGGCTCAGGAGGTCCCGTCGCTTCCACGCCCGCCACCTGCAGCTGATTGTTCTTCTGAAGCGCAGACAGTGGAGAGATGATAGCCAGATTACTCGTCCAGCATCAGGTTTCCTGCTCTGGATGATGAAGCTCCCTGTTGGACGCCCCAACCCCTCCATCTGATAGCTCACAGCCTATTACACAATGCAGCGATGTGATATCCTGTACACATCACTGTATTCTGTATTTTTGGAACACGCTGTCTGCCTGTGTGTGATGGGCTGTGCAGCCAAATGATTGACAGCTGGTGCGGCTCATATTGAGAGCTCTTTGCTTGTCGGCGGGTGACTTGGGGCGATTTTGACACGGTTTGACATAATACAGGAGATGGATCTGCACTCGGGATATGATGCTTAATGGGGAGACAAGGGCAGAGGGAGTGAAGTCAGGCCTTTTTACCATGCATCAATCAAAATGATTGTCAGCGTTGTTTTGCACAATATAGACTCTGACTTTATTACTGTAGTAACTGAGTACAAGTTATTCTGAGTTACACCACTTCTAAAACCTGTCTGCACACTGTATTCTACAGCAGTAACTTGGAGATGCATTAAAGCAAAGTTGTGCCCTCAGTGACGACTTGACCGCTCCCCGGATCTGCTTCGCCCCTCCCCTGACTGGCTGCTGAAAGGGCCACTTCAGGGTCCATTCACATCAAAGACCCCCTTCAGACACTTAATGGTGCCATTGTTGGTTCCTCTTCAAAAGAAACAGAGGTGAGAGGCGGAGAAAGAGAAAGAGCGGGAGAGAGAGAGATAATGTTTTTACATAACCACCCCTTATACTCACTGTCACTGTCCCTTTCTCACACACACACACACACACACACACACTCAGCTAATTAGGTGATACTTCCACTGTTTCCAAATCAAATCAACTTTTTAAAGAACTTTCTTTTTCACTCCAGTGACATTATCTTCCTCAAACATGGCCGCCGGGTTAGCAGCCACTGAACCACATCTGACTCTCAACTGGGCTTGTTACTATGAAACCACACACTTACAGATGGTGTGCACAGACACACACACATAACTGAGGCGGTGAAACCCAGCCAAACCAACAGCGATGCTTCCAACTCGCAAGTCTGATGCGGAATTAATCTCGAGAGTATCCAAAGTGAACACTGACACACATCGGACTCCTCTCACAGGATTCAAAGCGTATACTTAGCAGCGTTTCGCTAATGAGAATGTTAATGGGAGGCTCTGCGTCTGCGATGTTGGAGTTTCACAGCAATCAGGCGGGAAGTGTTCAGTTTAGCTCGTGTTAAATGGTGATTTACAGCTCGCATCAAACACACCGTTTTGGGGTTTTTGAATGAGCTCAACTCGAATTGTCTTGAACCGAGCAGCTGGAAGAGGCAGCGCGGCTGAGCGAGAGCTGTTTTCCATTCAGAATGCGAAAGAATCCGTCTGAATAAGGCGATGAGCTGTTAAAACGCACCTTTTAGAGGAGCAGCAGCGGCGAGCAAACAGCAGTGGTGGGAGTAAATGCGTGCAAAGCGCTCAGCCGGCTGGCTAAAAGAAAATCAAACTCAACATTTCTCATTCTCAGAGCATCCCGCCAGAAATCTCATCTTCTCTCAGTAAGTCTGCTTCAAAGATCAGCAAACTGAATACTAGGTCAGCCAATCAGTGAGCGCCGCCCGGGGAGACTCAATAATTTACTAATTAATTGATAATTCATTAAGAAGTAAATACTATTATTTCGCTAGACTTTTGACCTCAGGGTAGATTCCCATTATGTCAGTTTTTGCACCACAGGAGCTTTAATTTAACGTCTCCCCAGATTAAACCCAGCTCAGAGTTCATTATTGGCACGAGACACACGAGCGGATAAAGTAGAACAGTCAAAAGCACAAAACACAACCGCCGCATTCGACACAGAGAGCCCCACAAAAACACATCTCTGTTCCCCCGACTATCTGTCCCCGTTTAGGTTGAGCGCCTCAGGTTGTTTCTCAGCCGACGTTTCCACTGAACACCCTTTTCTTCACCAGCATGAGCTCGGTGAAAGAGCATCAGTTGCACATTTCTAAAATACCGATTTAAATATAGACCCGGCTCACGGTGCCCGTCTGAGTCATAATGAATAAGCATAAGAATGTTTTCTACCCAGGATTTATGTTCTAATGTGAGCCGCGTTCGCTTTTTAAGTGATCTGCTGAATAGCTCAAAGGGGTTTCGTGATGGTCGGCTGTATATCCAGACTTGGCAGAGCTGCTGCAGTAGCCTACATAAGGGTGCAACAGGGTGATTTGTATCATATACCAAGAACACATAACTATTCAGTGTTTACTAGTCAGTCTCCTCAGCTCGGGAGCCAGACGAATGGGTCCAGCTCGCGCTTCATTCGCTCATGTTGGAATCAGCCAATTCCCGCCCCACGTGCACGTGTCGCCCAGCGCTCACATGGCTTTCATCTGTGCGTTTGGTTGTAGGTGCGGCCCAGATTTGAAGAGTCACAAGCTGAACGTCTCGGCGCTCTGATTGGTTGTCGGTCCATCCGGCTGGGTCCAAAGGCGTCGTGACTCGCCCCTCGGAAACAGAAGGTAAACTGAGAGTTTCCAGACTTCCAGAAGATACTGAAACTCCATTAGATCTTGAAATGTGGGATTAGTTTAGCAGACACATGAATGAATCATTGAATTCATGAATAATAAATGTGCTCAATAGTCATTTGGTTGTTTGCAGCTATGTGCATCATATAGGATGACATACTGATACTATCAGGGTGCGATATCTTCAATTCATATGCAATAAAAGCCATATTATTCTTCTATTATCCCTGTTTTAAAAGGGATTTACACATTGTTTCAAAAGAGAATGACAGGTTAGAAAGTTGAGCTCTCTTAATTATATTTTATAATTAAAGGCTGCGGAGACGTAGTATTAAGGCAGATGAGGATTCTGCTAATCTGGTTACAAAAGAACTGCACTCGCGAAGCTTTTCTCGTTCTTCAACAAAGCCCCACTCCAAAAAAAATACAAGCCAGACATTTTCTTTTGACGCTTCCTGCCAATTCAAGCAAACAACAAGGGGAATAATCAATTAAATCTTAAATCGGGACTTAGAAAGAGGGTTTGAGCTGTTAAAATATTAGTCTATATGTGAAATTATATAGTTTTATTCAGTAGAAACAGCTCTTCTGGGTGGTTTTTGTTTCATTTCAGTGTAGGGTCACCAGGACGCTGTGTTTTAGGTGCTTTGTTGATTTACAGTATCTTCTCAGAGGCATTAGATTCAGAGCATTTGCCCCCAAAAAACAGAAAAAACGCCCTCCCAGCACCGGGCTATAGGCAACGTGCTTCAGACAGAAATTTAAAATACGCACCACCAAGAACGCGCGTATCTAGGTCAGAGCCAAACATGAGTCAAGTCTGGCTTGGCAGCGACAGCAGTCACATGTTTCATTCATCATCATGGCGGTAAACCCTCGACAGCCCTGCCTCAGTGTAATTAATATGGTATCAAAACTTAACCATGCAGTGGAGCGCAAGAGGTCGCTGCGCTCAGTCTGCAGCGCCGGGGCCAGGTTTTTGCTGCAAACCGCCCACTCTCGCTCCCTCTGTCCACTCTGCTGGTGTCACTTTTTTTTTTTTTTAAGAGTTAAGATGAACCCCCTCGATATGTTGTTCCATTCCTCAGAGCAGCCGAAACGTCATGGCATCAATCCAGACGTGGGTGTTGTACCAGGAAGTTGCCGTTTCGCAATGCCAACTGTAAATTCGGAGTAAACTTTCCTGAAAGCTGAAGAAAAAAGTCCGAACGGCGCGCACGCTGGTCAGATTCAAACTCTCGCAGCCTGAACGCAACGCTCAGTGGTGCTGCACGTGGAGGTGTTGCTTAATGGAGGTGTGGAGGTGCTCAGATGTAGAGAAAAAGCAGGAGCCTTCATTGATTTTGGCCTTTCCACTAAAAAAACAAGTTACAAACACAAACACATCAGCATGTTTCTGCTGCGGTAGGTCTTATAAGGAGCAACGAGCTGCGCGGGCTTAGGCTGCAGGTGCACACAGGTGCATTGAATTAAGTAGCTAATTAGAGAGGACACCGCCCGTCGATAAATGCTGTTCTTCAGGATTTTGGACTCACTCGAGCTCGAACTTTGAGAGCCGAAGACGACACCTCTCTCTGGCCTTGTCCACTCGCAGGGAATCAGTTTGGATTTGCTGCGAAGTTCCGAGGATTTGCATCCGGATATTCTCTCCCATTAATTAACAAAGCGCCGGCCACAAAGCAGCAGATGCCTCGTCTGCAACGGTAAGAAGAGGATTTCCTTCGACTTTTGGCAAATATTCTGTTTGTTGCTATGACTTAATTAGCCTCGCTGTTTGCTAATTAGTGACAGCGCACTACATTAAACAAAGGCACGCCAGCAGTATCTCGCAGCACCTGCATCTTCCTTTCAAACAATGCACCGAGAAATACCTTAAACCTGCAATGGCAGAGACAAGCTGTGAACGCAACACCGGCATATTAACGCCTTCTGAGCTGACATGAGGAATTTGTGAGCTAGCAGTTGTCTTATTCACACCGACGGCTGGTGAGATATTAGCGAGCCGTCCACAATGAGGTGAGGAGAACGGCTTTTTCATTTTCTGCTGCATCACTGAGTGATAGAAATGAAGGAAATGAGCGAGGCTGCACATCCGACGGTTAATCAGGAACAAAAACATCCGGTTTGCGATGATTTGAGCTCCTGTCCTGTTCCTGACCTGAGATCCGGATGTCGGAATGAGGATCAGGCCGCAGAACCAGCACTGACAGGTTCGTCCTGTTCAGGTGCAGGAGTGAGGAGCCAGCGCCGTGTTTGCATGCGTTTGTTTTCTGATGTGTAGTGAAGTGAGGCTCATTGATTTGCGCGCACAGTTCAGGTCCCAGGCAAAGAGTCGGGGAACACGAGCAGCCTCCGTGTTGAAGGGGAACTTTCCTTAAAGCGTCAGCTGACACATCTTTGTGTTATGAAGACGGAGGTGACCTGCTCCCCTGTCAAATGCAGATCATCATCCATCTTTACTCCGGTTGTGCTCGGCTTCACCAGAGGTCAGGTCGTGTATGATAACACCTCCCTATCTCCTTCTTATCGCTATCTAAATTACAAACAGCGCGGGCCACCTCGGAGAGCTGCGAGAGCGCATACCAAACGCACCCGCGTCACCCTCCTCTCCTGCCGTTGCAGCCGGAGCCCGAGACTCAGCCAAGCTTGATAAACAGTGACAGTTGAGGCGAGGTATTTCCATGACTGACGGTTATTGACTCGGCGATATGGTGATTTGTTTCTGCGCTGCGGCACAATTGATTAGCCATAAGGAAACTCAGGAGACGTTATTGGATTACTATTCAGAAAGATTGAGTGTCAGTCTCCATCGGATTCCATATCTCATCCATCTCTCTTTCTCCCTCCGTCTTTGTCTCTTCAGAATATATTAGTCATTTTCAATAATAGCAGGCTGATATGGAGGCATCTCCTGTCCCCCATTTGATATTCTATACCCGTGGCTAAATAATGATGGATCCTTGGGCTTGCCTTGTCCACCCCTCTTTCTTCATCTCTGTCGCCGCGCCTGTCGTTCATCCGGTCCGTCTGGTGCAACTCTCTCACCCTGAAAGCACTCCACGGGTAGAAGAGGATCAGTTAACTCTTGAAGAGTACCACGCGGCTTGTGAGTCGTGTAGTGTGGCTTTGGAGGGAGACATCTGAAGAGAATCACCCCTGGTGATGTCATGAGGTTGGGCTGGGGGGGGGGGTCTGTCTTAGAGACTCTTAGACTTTAATGTGTGGAGTTGAAAAGACGGGGGCATCAACCTGTTTCTGAGAAGCTGCCGTTGAGTTGGGGTGCAGCTTTCTGAGCACGAACCAAGACGTGAAGACCCACCTGCTATGATCTGATGATGGTTTTCTACAAACCACAGCTAATGTTTCAGATAGCCTGTCCAATCTGGAGACACCCCTTTTGCCGGAAGTCGCCCCACCCTCGGTGATCTCACCCGACTTAATATACTCATGTTTGGCTTTGGTGAATCATATTTTTTTGCAGTGCTATCAGCATCGCCATGTGTTTACCTAAGCAGTGACTGTATTTTCAATGCAAACAGCGAGTTAGATATGCATAACTATAACACTTCCTGTTTGATGAAATAGTGCATCAGAGCTACTTAAGAGAGCAGAGGCTGGGCTGAAAAGAGTTAAACAGCAGCCCCCCCTCCCCTCCAAACACACACACACACACACACACACACATTTCCCACTCCATCTCATCTCAAGGAGACAAAGATTCGGTCCATATTGCATCCGCTGGTGCGTATCAAGGTCGATCGGTGGCAAAGGGATGCACAATGAAGCAAATGTCATTTAAAACCTGCGTGTGTGTGCGCGCGTCTCGTCTTTGTGTGTGTGTGTGTGTGTGAGGTGACACGGGGCATTCACTTACACGACTGACACAGATGTTACCTTTGTGGTCAGAAGGCTGTAAGTCAATTAGGTTTTGCTAATGGGGCCGAGTGCTTAGCCGCCTCCGACATGCACACGAACACACACACGCACACACATACAGGATATTGATAAGATTACCATGGTAATGTGAATGCACCAGGGTTAAACCACATTAAGGGAGCCGCCGTTCTCAAAGATCCCAGCTTTTTTTTAAATTGTCAGCCATCTTATCCTAAGTGCCCTCCTCTGCCGCTTTCTGTTAATGCGACTTTTCTTCTTCCGCGCGCCCTTCGCTCCCTCCTCCCTCGCCCTCTCCCTCCCACAGCAGATGCGCCACAAATCTCCAACTTCCTTCCTCAAACCATCCGTCTCCACGTGCCGCTCCGTCTTTATCTTTCTCTGTTTGAATAAACGACCTGGTGGCATGATTTCTCTTCAGAGGCACATCTTTTTTTTTTTTAGTCAAACTCCATCGTTCTCCGCTTTCTCCTCTCCCCTCCCACCCTGCTTCCACTTTTTCGTCGACTGACGGAGCAGAGAGGACATGGTCGTGTGTAAATAAAGCGGGAAATAAAAGAAAAACAGCCCATCGTGTGACGTCCGTTGTATATCTCCTCATTGTCAACAGATGTCATGGAAAGCAAACTGATCGCCTGAGGGGCAGACCAGGGTGCGCTTGTTTTTGGCCTGACTGTGCATGAAAACTGACAAAACATAGATTATATAGACATAGAAAATATAGATTTACGGCTGTTTCAACCTATGCTTCCTGCAGAATCATTATGCATTTAGGCCCTGCACTGTATAAACAGCTACATGTATGTAAAATTACCCACGGATGATGTAATATTACAGTGTGTCTTTAGTCACAGTTACAGCATGCATGCATAATGTTTAAGTGCCTGACTTCACACGATAAAGACATGGTTCTTCTTCTTCTGCCTCACAGTGTGGCACCAGCACACAGAACTGTAGCTCCTAGTCGTGCAGCACTTTTATCCCCCCCCCCTCATTAGCATGCACTTGTCCTGCAGTCTTTTCTCTCCCCGGTTTGTCAAGCGCTGATCTTTCCTTCAGAGGCCGAGTGATAAAGGCCCTGCAGAGTAAACAAGGCGTGGAGAATGGCCTCTTGTCTTTTTATTATTACCTCCTAATGCCGCACTCATTCCTGCCGTGATGGAGCGGGGCTGGAACCTACAAACATGATGCGAGGGTGGGAGGGGGGTTCACTTTTATACCCGTACGCGCACACACGAGCTAAAGTATGAGCACTTGCACGCGCAAATGCATCGTGGCGTGGACTGCTCTCACTTTTTCTGATGCCAGCGGCCGTTTTTTTTTTACGTCGAGCAGACGAGATAAGGCGTAAAAGATTAGCCGGCAAATCCGCATTGAGGTTTTTATGCAGTTGTGCTTCCATTGTTCACTAAAAAGTGCTCAACGTGTCAGGTATTGTACTGCTGTCTGGAAAATATGTGTAGTAACCCCCCAACCCTCTGTCTCTTTCACTCTTTATCTGCCTCTCTCGCTCTCTCTCGCTTCCTCTCTCTGGTCTCCAGACTAAAAGGAGGGGTGTGTGTGTGCGTGGGGGGGTTGGAGGGAACAGGGTGGCGAAGGTCACTTTGATGTGACTATAAAGACACACAGCAGGCCAGTGGAAAGAGATGAAAGAGGCAGAGCAGAAGTAAAATAGATCCTGGTGGAAAAAGCAAAGGAAGAGGAGACGCGTTCTCTCTTCTCCTCCGCGCCACACAGAGGATAATGATGCTGTATCATAAACAAGAGGTGGCCGGGGAATAGAGCAGGCATCTTGCAATTAAAGTGAGCAAACAACATTTCTGAGGCGAGCTGACAACAGCTACGGGGCAGCCGCACAGCATCGCGGCCATCTTGCGCGTGGAACGAGCACGGCTCATATCTGACGCCGGTTAATAAATTACCATTAATCAAAACAGGGCATTTGGCAAATGCTGATCATCCACTGTGACTTATTTACTGAGTGATTAATAAATCCTGCCTTATTTTATCTGCACTCTAAGACGCCTCAGATATGCCACGATTAAGCAAATTAGATCTATCTAGATAGCTGTCACAAGTGGAGGCTGCCTGCACGCAGATCTTAATATCCTAATCGTTTTAATGTATAATCTAACATCAGGTTTGTTTATATTTACACCGTGTTCCTAAAGGTTGCCTGGAGCCTGGTTCCCTCACCGCGCTCGGCTTGATGCAGTTGCCTGCCCCCATTAGGCTCAGTTACGTACTGCAAACAGATCACCCTGCACCCAGACGCGCTCTGAGTAATCACTGGCTATGACTCCACACTGCAGTCAGTGTTTTGTCATCTCTCGTTGCCCGGGCGGGTGACGTCTCAGCGACCACAAAACGCAGGTTTGAGTTCAACACTGATGGACACGGAGCTTTCAGAGCGAGCGCATGGAACCTTGGGCGCCCGCTCCAATCAAAACACTGCACCTCTGCGCTCGGTCTGCTCTGAGGTTTTCCTCTCTGTCTGGAGAGCGTGCTGTTACTAACTGCAGCCGAAAGCGTTTTGATGATTGAGCTGTTTTTGGTATTGAAGGTAGCACATACAGAAGCACACACACACACACAGAGGAGGAGGAGGAGGAGGAGGAGGGGAAGACAGCAGACAGACACCAGATGTTTCCATACAATCCAACCAACCAGCCAGCACAGCTGAATTATATGCAGTACAGTGGGCTGAAGTGTGTGTGTGTGTAATTATTACCCTGGCCAGGGCATGCCCATAGCCTGGGTGGCCCATCAGGAATTAGACGGTGGCAGTTAGTCTGGAAATAGCACAAGATGTGAGAGATTTGCGATTTGTGCCTCCTGGTGAAAAAGTGCGAGATCACTCTCACTGGAGGAGCTGGTGCTGGAATATTTGTGAGCAAATCTGTGCGTGTGTGTTTGTGTGTGTGTGCGCGCGTGCACGCAGATGTGCTTATAAGATAAAGATCAGATGAAACTTTAATGATCCCAAGGGGAAATTGGGTCAGGGAAAGCGGCGAGGGAAAAGTGTGAAGATAAAAACGCAACAAACAGAACACGCTGAAGACTAAAGGCGCAGCAGCAACATCATTCTCACATGGAGCTCTTGAATGTGTGTTTAACAGTTGGTATCACTCCACTATGTATATACCGTGCTGTAAATGGTTGCAAAGCTCTGATAATGCCGGCTGAGGTGTCACTCCAATGAATACCAAAGGGGATTCCTTCCTGATGCGCTTACAATGGCCGCAGCTCCCCCCACGCACACACACTGGAGATGCTGACAGGGTCAAGTCGAGGCTATCTGTGGTTTATCTCCCCCCGCCATTAGATCTAAAGCCTTGTCTGTCGGTGATGAAGAGGAGAAGGCTGAAGGCCTCGACCGGGATCACAAAAAGCCTCCCAGACTTTCACGCAGCTTCCTCCTTGAACCAACAGCCGGCCGACTGGCGAAACACGCCGGTGGGGGAGAGAGAGAGAGAGGGAGGGAGGTGTTCAGAGAGTGAAAGAGGTAGAAAAGGAGGTGTGCGCATGTGTGTGTGTGTCTGTGTGTGTGTGTGTTTCTGTGTGACAGAGACGGGGGAAGAGAAAGAGAGGGAGAGTTATCAGTCATGCTGTCAGTCTCCGGGGCAGGTTGTGATAAGGGAAGCAGTACGGCAGCGGTTGGTATCTATCTCTCCCTCTCTGTGTCTCCCCCTCCCTATCTCACACACACACACAAACAGGAGGGGGGGGGGGGAGAAAGACCCTGTTGTGTTCCCCTCTACCGCCCATGAGTGAGCACAGCGCAGGTGTGCTGAGGTGAGGAGTTGGACTGTATGGCAGCCATTTGTCGACTGTATTCTGGGGCAGAGGGATGACAGAGGGAATACAGATGGCGAGACCTGGGGAGAAGCTCCATCAGGGCGGGGGGCTCGCACACTGCAGCTGCAGGTTAAGTGTTTGATTTCACTGCCGGGGTACTTAAACTGCCTCTGACACCGCGACACGCAGTATCCTGTGGCTTTTTTAAGCCGAGGCTCATACTATAGCATGCCGTGTGCTTGCTAAGCGTATATACATTTCATTTTCGCAGCACGCCCCCGCTCATAGCTCCACGCTAAACGTCTCCTCGCCGCAGCTCTATTTAAATAAGAGAAGCCCTCTGCGTGGGTAGTGACAGGCAACATGGCCGAGTGTGTGTCAGCCACAGGAACTCGTATTTCGTCAGCGAAAAAAAAAAAAAAGGAGCTGCAGTTTGATTGACAGGTGCGCTCTGGGAAGCGCAGTGCAGCATTTAACGTGTCGCCAAAACACAAAACGCCAATGCAGATACAGCCAGGAGCTGCGTACAGGACGGCTACAGTGTATGTGTCCCCCCTGTGGGATGAACACAAACACATTCCACCCACAACATTCCCCCTGTATCCCTGTCTTTCTCGGGTTCTCTTGTGGACTGTTGCCCTCCATTAGCCATGCGTTGACCCAATATTTTGGGGGTTGAAAGCTGTCGGTGGGGGCCGAGATGTTGACAAATGGGAGAGAGGGGTATCAAATGACCCCTGGGGACTGGAAGGGGATGGGGGGGGGCAGAACAGAAAGTGACCCAGTGTTGCTTGAAGGTTTTACACTGGCTGTGTTTTCTCTCTCCACCTCTGTCTTTATCTCTCTCTATCTCTGTGAAAGGGTCATTCCGGGGGTTAAGTGAAGATCACCCCCAATCATCAAAAAGAGTTTAATCAATGCTCTCCCGCTGGTAAACATACAAGACACAAGCCGCACAGACGTAATGCACACAAGTATAAACAGTCACTCGAGCATAGACAGCCGCACAACACGTGGCGAACTGGTTTACGCCAGCACAGACCCCAGTCCCGGAGGCTCAGATTAGCCAATCACGGTGACGTCTGACAGCCGCCGTGCCCCGGAGCTAGAGGTGGGCTTAAAGATGACTGACAGGCTGCAAGAAAGCTGCAAGTTGATGGCATCTAGTCAACCTGTGGGGGGGAGGGGGGGTGCAGAGCGGCAGGGGATGACGGTTGACTGAGGTGACAGACAGACAGTCAGCTAGTGACACTCAGACCTGTCATACAACCTTCTGTCAAGGGCATTGGGGTCCTTTATTGACACTGTTTACAACTCATGGCTGTCATGAGTATGAGGGGGGGTGGCGATGATCGTGAAAGCATCTTTTTTCTGTGTTTATAACCATCATCCTACTGTTTCTGCTCTTCAAGGCGCCAACACTCCCACTGCTCTGGCACATATACAAACTATATAACACAAAGGCTCTTGCTGGACGGTGCGCGGCGTGTTGCATTGCCCCAAAACGTCCCGCGCGTGTCCTGACCTTTAGGAATGCACCTAGCCGTTCCAAATAAAGATGCCAGCGAGGCTACATACTGTACCTCATTATACAGCAAGGCCTCAGCCGGTCCATTACATTACACGGTAATACAAGCCATAGGCAGGGCACATGGGCTGGACGCTGCAGAGGCCTTTCTCAGCAGATTATTTTAGGCTCACTACTGTGTCATTATACGGCCTGCCGCTCTGTATTTAGGCCTGTTGATTGCAGGGCTGAGATTGGGCAGGGCTGAGGTGGGCTCTCCCTCTGTTGAGTTGAGGGCTTTGACATTGGCTCGGCTGTTTGATGTGTTTTGCGGTGAAAGGCGGCCGTGCGCCCGTTTGCTGTGCGGCCACCCCTCCCCAAAGTCAGACACTCCTCCTCGTCTTCTTCCTGGGGTTTTTCAGTCCTCGTCCCTCCGCACCGCTCCTTTGAAAACAGCCCCAGGAGAAGTTCTGCACACTGGTTTACCATTACAATATGTCTTATCTAGGCCTTATCTGTGGGAGAATTCATATCTGTGGTATCTTCTGGAGGGGGATGCGTCTGTGTGTGTGTGTGTGTGTGAGAGAGAGAGAGAGAGAGAGAGAGAGAGAGAGAGTGCGCGTGCACGTGCGCTCTCTCTCTCTCTCCCTCCCTATAATCGGCGACCGACGGGAGGGGGCGGAGCCGAGGCGCTGTGACTGTAACGCGATAGCTGCCCAGCTCAAAAGCGCGATCACTCACACACACACTCTGCACACACCTCCCAGACGCGTACACGGGACACACGCCGGTGTCGGAGCGGAGCGCAGGCTGCACGGAGCCGCTGCCACATAGAGAGAGAGAGAGAGGGGGAGAGACACCCACAAGGAGAGAGTAGCGGTGCCGCGGGAGGTGGCATGACACGAGCGGTCTCTTCAGGAGGCGAGAGCGCGACACTTTTTCTTATTTATTACTCTGGGACTTTTGCGCCGCATTAAAAAAAAGCGGCGTCTGACGCTCGGGACTAAAGCTTTCCGGGCTTTGGGAGCTGTTACTCTGGACTTTAGCTCGCCGCTGCCAAGCCCCTTCTGGAGAACCAGCCCTCGCGTGCGCAAAATACGCTGGGGCGCAGAGAGGGAGATACGGGGAGCCTCTCCGTCGGAGCTTGACGCACCCTGGAGCCGCTGCCCAGACCCTCCGGAGCGCAGATCTCGTCCGAAGCCTCCCGTCTGCGGAGCGCAAGCAGCATTGATCGGGGGAGTTTGTTAGTTCGCTGTTTTTTTGGATGAGGTTTGGTGGCACCGCGCATGGACAGACTTAAAAGGCGAGAGGGTTGCGCGAATAGAAGAAAATCTCTGAATTTCCCCAGTGACATGTAGTTGGCACACAGTTTTCTCCACTAATGGTTTAAAAGACGCCGTGGGATTAATACTGAAGTGGTCCAGTCCTGACTGCTGCCAGCGGTTTTTTGGTCCGGTGTGGAATTTTTTTTATTTTTTGTTTTTCGCAGGAACGGCATAATTTCTATCCTCTGAGGTGGCAACATTAGAAACTTGAAAGCTCCCCGCGAGTTTCTGCGTCATCCAAGATGGATTTTGTGTCCTCGCTGATTGGATTTTTAATGGCAATGTGTCATCTGGCGCTGAGAGTCAGAGGAGAAGATGGTGAGTTTGAGTTACTTCTTTGATTTGGACGCACGCATGGTCTGTCCTCCACCAAAACACGCCAAATTGGAAAACGCGGCGTCTCAGAAGCGTGAATGCGGTTTAAACATCACATTTAGTTCAACCTGCGGGACCTGCGCGTTGAAATGACTAGTTTTCTTTTTTGAAAAACGGCTTTCAGGGGCCGTCTTGTCATGTGTTTCATATTATTTCAACACACAAGCGCCTGGCATGGTAGAACTCATGCGTGATTACCAGATCCAAGTGTCTCTTTGTGGTATTTCCCCCTTAAATATGGTAAATGTGGCAGGTATATACGTATATCTTCATGTATTTATATTTATTTATTTATGCAAATGCGTGCGTGATTCACTGGCATCATTTGCACCATGATGACTTTTTTTTTTATTTAAAGCCAGTGACTAATTCAGCCCTGTGCCAGGCCAGCTGTTACACATTTAAAACTAAAGAACTCTTAGATGCTCTCATCAAATATTTAAAGGATCGGAAACAGTTATCTGTCCCAGCTAGGCTGGGAGAAGCCGCTACCCTCGGCTCACTGGACTGTGAAGGAGCTGATGTTATGCGTGGAGCTTTTGAAAATTCACACACATTGTTTACCCCGAGTTGCCCGTTGTTTTTTCTTTGATTTAATTATTCATCAGGGGAGATAAACAAGCCCGTGCCTAATTAAAATGCTATCTCGCATCGGGATGAAAACATGTTTTAGGCGTAGGCTGGGCACGGACCCGCTATTTTACAAATTCAAAAGAAAAAAAGCCGTGCGTAAAAGCCACACAGTCATTGTGGGATTTGACTAATATGGCTATAATCATCACCATTATAATCATTGTCTTCATCAGCCACCGCAAGCTCTTTCATTATCTCCTCGTGCCGCTCGGGGTTGTCTGCGCGGGGTGAAGGCAGGGCTGCTGGTGGCTGAGTGCCGGCTGCTCCAGGCAGCGGCGCACCGTCACCTCCGCGCACTCTTCAGCAATCAAATAACAATAAGCAGGCAGATTACAGTGCCGGGTGAGCCGCGGAGTAGCAGCCCCGCTGCCGGCAGGGGATCCGCAGCCTTGCTTTAAGGCACTTAAGCAGGGCTAACTCTCGCCGTAAAGCACGGAAACGGCGCTGTGGCGATGAGTCCGTGTTTGATATACAACCGAGAGAGCAAAGCTGAGGCGTGAAGCGGCGCCAAATTTATTTAGAAGCCTCATTAAATGTGGATTTAACATCGGGGAGCACAGCCTTCCATCTGGTTCCTCGCGCAGAGATGATCAAATAATAATAATAATAACAATGACGAGTCATTAGCTGGCGCTTTATGATATTCCAAGCAACGCGCAGGATGTTGTCAGGTTTGGAGGTTTTGGCATGGAGGGGCTTTACCATCCAGCGACGTGACGCCACCGGTGGGATGACACATGGCCTCGCGCGCACTCATCCTTGTAAGACACTCACCTACTCCAGCATTCTCGTTGCTCTTGCGGTGGCTTGACTCCGGGTGTCACCGTTTTATATTTAATGTGGAAGCGTTGCCAGATGGGATCATTGCGCAAAAGGCGCAGCGGCAGTTATGCAGTGCTCCTGCGTGTTGACTGAGCGCGATCCCACGACATCTATCTCGCCTCACCGCAGAATGAGACGTATAGTTTGCGATTAGCGGTACGCATACAGCCGGGGAGCTGTGGTCCCGTCTCAGCAGGAGAAGGCGGGTGACGAGCTGTCCATGATCCCATGATGACTGTTGAGCCTTTACAACACCACCCGCTGGTGCGCCCCAGAGCTCTGTTCACTTCATATGGGCTCTTCCTCTTGTTTAGGCTACTTGTTTTAAATAGGACAGTATCCCAGCCACCCCTCTGAATCTGTGTGTGTGTGCGTGAGTGTGTGTTTTACTGGCTGCCTGTGTACCCTTGATCAGAGACAGATGTGGGCCTCTTGGCAGCCATCAGGCAAGCAAGGAGCTAGACCCCTTCCCCTCCCTCTCTCTGCCTCTCTCTCTCTCTCTCCTTTCCCCTGCCAAGACACTGCACAGCATGTCCCTGCCTCCATGCTCCCCTCAAGAGCCACATTACATGCAGATGCCAGAGGAAAGAGGGGCCGAGAGAGAGCAGAACGGGGACAGAATGGGGAGGTTTAGAGGGACAGGAGAGAGGGAGAGATGTGAGGGGATGGAAAGACAGCCGCTGCAGAGAAGAATGGAAGGCAGATGCAAAGCTAGTGGAGACCGAGAGTAAGCGTGGCGTCCATCAGGCCGTAACATGAAGCAAGAGAAAGGAACAAGGGAGGCTTGGAGGAGACACTGGAGTAGGAGGGGGGGTGTGTGAGAGGAAAGGGCAACATCAAAGCGTGCCGGGGTCACAGAGTTAAAATGGCACTGGACTTAGAGGGAACAGATCGCATTAAGGGTTTATGGAGTGACACCGTCGTCTGGTGTGACGCGGCCGAAGTGGGGTAGAAATCACAGCCACAGCTCTTCACAGAGGTGGAAAATAAAAGCGGCGAAGTGTGTCTGCCATTAAAAAACACAGACGGGGCTGCCACAACACGGCGCTCGCTTGAAAGTTAAGCACATTGGAGTCACATTAAAGGATTCCAGAGAGTTTTTCCTGTGTTTGATGACAGACTCCATCTGCTTTTGGCAAACTTTATACATTTCCAGTAGCAAAAGGTTTCCCTTTGAATATATAACGCTTTGGAACAAACTGGTCCGAGACATCTCGGCCAGAAACCTGTAGAAACCAGGGGGTGTTAAAGTCCTGCACGGTCTGAGGGTAAACGGTCCGTAAAAGACGCCTGGGGCCCGGACGTTTGCGGCCGCGGGCCTGCTGCTGTCATCACGTGGACTAGAGAAGGTTCCATTTCCTGCAGCCTAGCTCACAGGAACACCAAGACTTCCGCCGCACTCGTACTGTAATCACAATAGTTTGACTCGGTGACATGTGCATCAATTACTTCTTACCACAAGCATTAATATTCAGGCCATTAAGCAGCTCATTTGCATGTTTATTGAGTGGGCGGCTGTGCATCCTCTCTACCTATGGTACTGACTACTTCCAGAGTTGGATTCTTACTTATTTAATCATTTCTTTTCCAAATGTTAGCTCCTGGGTGAGCAGACTTTCTCATTTTATTGGTCTTTTTTTTTCTGCCCTCTCTCTATTTGTTTCTTCTCTCATGCCTTCGCCCTTTCTCCCCTCCGCCCCTCCTCTGCAAACCGCCCTTCAATTCTTTGCATTTCTCCGTGTTTTAATCGGCCCCAGCCTCAGAGGTATCAGCCGCGAAAAACAAGGTCACCCATTAGCATTCATAGCCAAAGACAAACTGAGCGGCCCCCGTTCAATACCAGTCAGGTATGAGAGTCGCAGGCTTGCGCAAAGCCTCGGTGCAGCCCACCGCACTCGGGGTGAAATTAAAAACAAGACCCCCATAAATAAAACAGAGCTGGGTCTTTCACTCAGCCACATTAGCCGCACGAGGGGGGTCTTAACTGGCACCCGGGGACGGGTTTAGATGGGAGCTCCGGGGGGGGGTTAGCATTGTCAAGAGGCAAAGCAATTCTCAAGCAGGGTTAAAGAGGAGAGGGGACACGAGGGACGGAGTGGACGGGTGTGAATGTAAAGGAAAAGGTGCCGTTGTAAGAGCTGCTGAAGAAAGGGTTTGAAGCAGTCAGTTCCACTGTAAGGTAACATACAGCTCCCTCTTGCTGCTGCAGGCCCAGCTGTTTCCTCTCCTCAGACAGGGAAACCTTTTGTGAAAAGTGCTTCGGCGGTGCAGGTTTGATGCCGGCGCACAGAGACAAAAGAGTGCAACCGGGGGGGGGGGGCATGATACTGTAGTCAGGTAGTGTTTAGGATTAGGCCCACACCATTACTCCCCCCCCTGAGCCACCAGCAACCATCTGTTTACCCGATTGATCCATTGAATCATTGATCAGGATGGCCGGCGCTGTGCATTTAGCTAATTAGCATGGGCCACTTATACTGTTAGAGCGGGAGGGGTCAAAAGGCAGAAAGAAAAGGAGGCAGAGGGAGAGGAAAAGAGGATTCTGGGATATTATCTGCCTTTGATGTCGCTTTTGTTACTTGTTAAAAGCTAAAAAAATCCCCTTTTAAACACATTAAGGCCTTAAACACTTAAACAAAGAGCTTTTGTGTGTGTGTTGCATTTACAGGCTGACTGGTGTGTGATTCGGTCACTATTAAACAGTAAATTTAAAAAAAAACCACTTTGCAGCCATCATGGAAATCAGACATTGTGCGTTAGGAGTAAACCTGGAAGCAGGGGTGAGGATTTTATGATTTTAATCATCATTTTATAAAAAATATATTAGATTACCATTCTTTTCTGAGATAGCATTCGTGTTTTTTGCATTTAGCTACACCTTCGCTCACAAGTGAATGCAGCAGAGCCCAAACCAGGAGCTTTGAAATCGACCCCTTGATGGCATTTTAAACGTCACCGGTGGATTTTTTTCATTCGTGGGAATTTCGAATCGTCACACACGCGCTCGCTGCAGCGCCACTCCACCTCAGCATGGGGGTCTCAGAGCACAGGGCAGCGACAGTGACTCCTCCTCATCCTCTCCCTCTCCTTGGGTCCAGTCTAGTGTGGAATGGGTGAGATTAAAAGCAGTCCGAGAGACAACCCCTGCTCTTGACTGAATGGATGAGTGCTGCCCACTCTCCCCTCTCATTCCCTCACTCTGGGCGATAGCACTTTTTAATTAAGGTGGGGGGGGGAGGCGAGCGAGGGAGGGGCGAGAGACACTAGGAATGATGGAGGGATTTATCAGCGCCTCTCCGCACACTCGCAGCTTATCCCAGAGCGTGACGCCATACTTCCCCCGATAAGACAGCTAATAGAAATGAGAGCGCAGGCATGGGCACGCGCGCACACACACACACACACACACACACACCACAGAACGTGAGCTAAGACATGCAGACATATGCACATTTTCCCAGATAATGAAGATAAAGGCACTCGCAGCGGGTACAAAGATGTCTGTGGGTTTGACTTGATCTGGAGCGACTGGAAAAGGTGCACACACACACACACACACACACACACACACACAAGGAGAGCCATTTCACTCAACATTCACTTCACAGACACAATCTACACTAAAAACAAACAGTGTGTCTGCATGTAGATGCACCCATACGCTTCTGGAGTCTCAGTTTCGTCCGTACTGTACTCTGAATAACAACGAAACACACACTTCTGCAAACACACTCTCACACGCAGCGCGCACACACACACACACACGGCACAGACATTGTTCCCCTGTAATGGGGTTTTGGTTCCTGCTTGGTAGAAACAAATGTGGCACTTGCAGGTGTGTGTGTGTGTGTGTAGACAGATTGGCTCCTCTAGTAGAAGGGACAGTGTAATTCATGAAGCTCGCTGGCAGCTCCTGAGTGCTTCCCCCGTGTTACTCATCCAACACCGCAAGTTCTGCTCTCACCAAAACATTCGACAGCGAAACACACACACACACACACACACACACACACACACACACACACATTTTTATTGTGTACATACTTTGTACAAGCTAATTGTCATCTGTCATCTGAGTCTCCGCTTAGTTGAGATACATTGCCCGCCGCATCCCTCCCTCGTTCTTTAGTATTTCCTCAGAAGCGGCAAACAACCGCCCGCCAGCGCGCGCACACGCCAACACGCTCACGTACACACACACGCTGGCTGTGGGAGCGCGTGTGTGTGAGTGTGTGCTGACTGGCAGAGGTTTCCCAGAGGGGTCAGTGTCTACAGGGAGCCGCTGGATAGCAGGCATGTCTTAATGAGGCTCGTCAGGCTCTCTGCGCAGTGGGCACACACACACACACACACACACTCACGTACACACACCGAGTCCCTTCGCTCCATCTCTTCTCTCACTCACTGCACCTCTCTCTCTTCCTCACCCTCTGTATTTCTCCTTCCTCATCACCTTTTGTCGCCACCCTCCCTCCCCTCCCCTTCCATCTGCCTGTCACTCTTCCTCTCCCATCCTCACTCTTCCCACCTATGTCCTCGCATCCGCCCATCGTACATCAACCCCACCTACCGCCCTCACCCTCCTCCCCTTCCGATCAATCTTCTCCCCTTCTTCCTCAATCCGTCTTTTATCCATCGCCTCACTGTCTCTCCTCTCCCTCCTCACTTTCATCCACTCTCCCTTCCTCTCCTTGGCCTCCTCCATCCTCCCTCCAGCTGTAACCCCCCCTCACCTTCCCCTTCCCTTCTCTTCGCACTCCTCCTCTCCTCCGCCCCTCCTCCTCATCCTCCTTGGAGGCCATAGAATGGGCAGCTCAGGGAAAAAGTGTCGAGGCTGCAGGATTCTCCCCAAATGGCTTAATCTGCCGGGGCTCTGCGTGCTGATAGCCTCCTGCACACCGTTCCCTCCATAGGCTTCCCAACAATGGCTGTCTGTCTGCACAGCCGCAGCAGATAAAGAGATGTCTGTGTGTGTGTGTGTGTGTGTGTGTGTGGCTTTCTGTCTGTCATTCTTCGCCGTCCCTGCTATCTTTTTGAAAAATTTCAGCTTGCTATTTTTTTCCACCTCTGTCGGCCCTTGTGATTGACAGGCCCTCTGTATGTATTTGGATGTGTGTATGCGTGGGTGGCCGTTTGAACACGGAGCGGCGGCTGTGTGTGTGCGTGCGCGCATGAATGCGTGGGCGTGCGTTTAAGCATGCACCCCGCTACGTGCCTTCATGTGCGCACACGCACTTTAACTCCTGTGCGTGCGTTCTCGCGTGCACACGCGTGGGCGGCTGGAGTCGTGCACTCACATGAAATCACCGGCAGCTGTGTGTGCCTGCTGCACGAGCGTGGGCATCGCTCCTCTCCAGTAACAAAGTAAGGAAGCCATCGCAGCTCTATCAAATGTCAGAGAATCTTAAGTGTGCCTTTTAAGCACAATAGGCGGTGGAAATGTCATCACTTGAAGGGTCTATTACACTTGGAGCCTTTGGTGCTGTTTCTTTTTGCTTTCCGCTCTCTTTATTGACACTTTCACAGAAATTTGTAAGAAAAACAGGCAGGAATATCAACCCACTTATGTCAAGAATAGCTCCAGCTCAGCCGCTGAGTGGTTAAGCCCACCATTTGGCAGCGCGTTGTTAATGGTCGTGTACCATAAGCCGCCTGATATAGCAGTTTTCCTCCCTCCGTGCGTTGTTTTCCGACATCACCCACTGCAATATTGTGAAAGCGCTCGTCCCTCTTTGAGTTCAATATCACATAGTTCATTACATTTAGAGATCCCCCTGGTGCACCAGCAACCACACACACACACACACACACACACACACACATGCATCACAGACACATATACAGAGGTAGGTATCTAAACCACCCCCAGCTGTTGTCATGGAGAACACGTTTCGCCTTTGCCTCCGTAAAGAATAATAATGCCTGCAAATCTATTGCAATGCAAGAGTAATAAAAGACCCATTGTGCCCATTGGGTGTGTGTGTGTGTGTGTGTGCATGTAGAATACCCGTATACATGTTCTTTTTGTGTGTGCGTGCGAGTTTATGTGTTTAGCGTGTTTAGCGTGTTTATGGGAGATAACGCGACGTGCGAGAGCCGCCGTAGCTGTCGGGGCGTAAGCAGAGAATAGGGCCTTTTGTTGCCGCGTTAGCTTCTCATTACAGAGTCGGGGTGACCCCCCAGAACCCCGCTAGACAGGCCGTCTGTGTGTCACTTCCTGTCTAAGGCTGCCGAGCGATGCCATTGGCAGACTATTGTTCCTGGGAGAGTGCGATAGGATCAGGGAATGTGTCCTAATGTTTGCAGATTGGCTTGCCGGAGCAACAATTACACTTGGAGAACGCTCCCAACGGGGAACTGGAGAGATAAGAGCCTGGGTGTGGAAGAGGGTGAAAAAGGCTGTGTGTTCCTCCGTGCATGTATATATATGTGTGTGTGTGTGTGTGTGGGTGGGTGTGCGCGCCAAATGCAGCAGTGATGATCTTTTATTGTCTTAATAGCTTACCCATGTGGTCCCACTCGCATTGAGAATCCACAATGGAGAAGTTTTTCCAATTTCCTCCTAACTGACGGCCTAAATTGCTTTCTTTGTTTTACTGTTCATTTGTTGCTCATCACATCTTCATACAGAGAAAACAAGGTAAATGAACAGGCGTCCTCCGAGTCGCCGTTCGAGGCAGCGGACCATTTTACTGGGGATTTATGCGCTTTGACGCCGGGCCCGCCATGCAAATGACAGTTGCAGCGAAGCATCAAAGCTACATCTAAACTAACAGCTTGCTGAACTGCTCCTGTATCCTCCAGTCGCTAACTGTCCCCACCCTCCTGTGTCCCCACCACAGCTGCAGAGTGCGGAGGCGTCCTCGATGCCAGCGAGGCGGGTTACATCACCTCGCCCGGTTACCCCCTGGAGTACCCGCCTCACCAGAACTGCCACTGGATCATCACGGCGCCGGAGCCGTCGCAGCGTATCGTCCTCAACTTCAACCCGCACTTCGAGATCGAGAGGCTGGACTGCAAGTAAGAAGGGTGGGGTGGTGGTGGTGGTGGGGGGGGCTGTGGCTTTCTGAAGAGGGCGGAGTCATAATGTCTATAACTGCTTTGACCAATAAGACCTGATGGTGTGTAATTATTCTGGCTGAGTTGTGATCTGACGGATTTTTACATACTATTATAATTCACCGCCGGCGGCTTGGCCCGATCCCAAGTCGCTGAAACATTTCCCACATTTTGACCACCACAGGTCAATCGCGAAGGAAATTTTAATTGTAGACGCGGGCTCTCTGCAGAACGCAGGCCATTAAGCGGACTGCGGTCTGTTTCTTTTCGTGCAACGATTATTTATTGAGAGAATGGCGAGCACGTCACACCGTGTGTCCTGGATGCTGCCCAGCGCAACCGCAGAGTTTTCAGCATCGGCCCTCTGAAAGCAAAGCAATCACTGGGTTACATGCCTTGCCCGAGGGCACGTCGGCTGCGCATAACCTCAACAGAAGACGTTGCTGGTTTTAGTTTTTAGCGTCTCACTGGCACGATGGTGAATACAGACAAAGGGGAATAAAGCCCGAATGGAAAAAGTGATTCAAATGGCACAATAACGAGCCCGCGTGTCTCCTCCATGGAGGATGAAAATGTTTTATTGACGATGAGTCAGCAAAAATTCATAAACTTCACCCAGAAAGTTTTTTTTGGACGTGTTCAAGCGACTTATCTGATGTTATCAGGAGCATCCAGCTATAATCCCCACCCAACCCTTGCATCTGATAATCAAATGCCAAGCAGTTTGAAAATCCTAACGCGTGTGTTCTGACACGGAGGTCGGGCGGCGGCGTGTGGGGACAGCGGAGCAGGTAGCAGGCGCGGGGAGCAGAGCGTGACGTAGCATAAAGTTTTCTGGATGGGAACGGCAGAGAGAGGCATAAACAGGGGAGGGAGGGAGAAGAATGAAGCCCAGCTGCAGCCTGGATTCTGGATATGACTCCGTTTGGTCAGTTTCCTTTCTCAGAGACCTGAATAATCCAAATCATATGGTCCCCTATTGTCTTTGACCTCAGAGGAAGGCGGAGAAGTCACGGTTTCCACTGTTTAATCCACTTTTATACAACTGAGTCAGGGAGAATGTCGAGACTTTCTCATTGTCCGTTCTGTCTGTTTTAAGTGAACACAGACATGATTTATTAGCGTAGTCGCTGCAATTATGCCCATTTATTTCTTACTTCCTCGCCCCAGCCCTCCCCATCTCTCTGCAAATTGAAGAATTAATAATCCTAGATGGGTTTTTTTGTTTTTTTGCATTGTTCACTGACAAAGCACTTTGTCTGGCCTGCAGAAAAATGTAACTTTCATGTGGACATCAATGGCTGCTTTGGTGAAAGGGTTCTGTAATGACTGTCAGCTCCATTCACGCAGCTGTGTCACGTCGCACCGAGCTGGAAATGTTATTTTGATGTCTCGGCTTTGTGTCTCCAGGTTTCTGTCGCTTTTGTCAAAGGCGGAAAATGTTGCATAATTATCTCCCCGACAATATGTTCCCCGGTAATAACGCTTTTACACCAGCGTCGCGGTGTCAACACTGCGAGCGCGGTGGACTTCCCCGCCGCAGCGGCACAGAGAGGGACGGCTCAGCTGTTGATAAGCAGTGTGTCAAGCAGTTTCTCACAGCCCAAGGCGTGCGGGGCGGGAGGAGGCCGAGGGAGGAGGGAGAGAAAACCGAAATGCCTCCTCTTTCCTGCTCTCCGCTGAGGGTTTTATTGAGATGAGGGTTTGTTTTTTTTTTTTACACTCGCCTGGAGGGACGAAGGCCTTGGCCTGCCCTCTAACACACACTCCCACTCAATCCCCCTTCATGCTGCATGTACGAGTGTGTGCGTGTGAGAAAGCGAGTGCAGTGAGCGTGGGTGGGGGGAAAAAAAAAGCGTATACATGTGAGTAACTCTACAAGCATTTGGGCGAGGGTTAGGTTGCAAGACAAGCCGCGCCGCTCCCCTCTTCCCTCCATCAGTCCATCCATCCATCCCTCCACCCAGCCTCTCTGTGATAACCACCATTTTAGAGGCCCATTAGAGAAATTGGGGATCACGCCAACATTTATTTATGCATAACCTCTAACGCTAATGTGTTTGCCCTTCTGTGTTTCGTGGAGGATGCATTTCCCTTTGGGGCACAGAAACAGCAGCAGAAATAAGTGGGAAAAATCCAAAGCGCTGCTCGATATTCCAGCTCTCTCCGTCCTGCGCTATGCTTTTTACCCGGATTGATCCAACCCCTGTAGCAGTTGCGGGTAGCTTCCTCTTTTCTTTTTTTTTTTGCCTGTATGATTAGGCACGGCAGCGCGAGCGAGCAGAGAGTAGATTCTTGCATGTTTTCACGCTCCTCGGCGAGGTTAGGGCGAGGGGGAGCCGCAGGGCCGCGGAGGTGGAGGGGCTCGCCATCTTGGTCAGGGCTGCAAATCTGTGTGACAGCTGGGATTAGCGAGACGGCACCAGAGAAAACCGGAGCTGTGTGCTACCTGAAAGACGCCGCGCCATGTGGCCTCGACTGCTGATCGTGGAAACCCAAAAGAGGGAAAGCATAACATGGTCGTAAAGACTGCAGATGGACGTATGTTTTCAGTGGATACGCTTAAAAACACATGCACGAACACACTTTAGCATGCAACCCGTCTGTGGACGAGTGCTCATCGGCCATCCCACCCCCCCGGGTGCCTTAGGCCCCTATAAAACCAAGAAAAGTGCTTGGTCAGCCCAGGCAAGGTGTCTGAACGCCCCGGCCAGCTGGTGATTTTCCCTCAGTGGGTTCAAACAGTCAGCACTCGGAAGATGCAACGCAGCCAAACCGCCGCTCTACTGCAGCAATCAAATCCACAGCCTTATGCAGGCGCTCCGTGTCTGAGGTGGCACTTTAATTCAGGATTTCATTTCAGGGGGAGTCCGGCCGCGTGCCAAATAGCTCTTACCTCCAGGTTGCCAGCCGATTGATGCGAACTAAATGTAATAAAGGCTAGATGAAATATCAGGCCCATATCTCTAATGCAATCTGCCATCACCAAGCCCCAGGATGCTACCTAGTGATATACCAGGAGCTGAGGAGAAGGGAGAGAGGGAGTGAGAGAGGAGCGAGGTGGAGACGACTCGTCCTCCCTCTCTCTGTTTCTCTCCGGCTCTCCTTCCATTTCGCTCCATCTTCCCTCCCTCCCTTTCTTGATCCATCTCTTTCCTCCCTTTGTTCCCTCAATCTCCCTCCCCTCTAGCCCGAGGAGGAAGCGTTTTATTTTTACACACTCGAATTAAACATCGAAACAGGCAGAATCACACGCGCGCACGCACACACACACACACACACCGTAAAGCTGCAGTCATTCAGGAAGATCCGTTTCTTCCACCTTTGTGGTTTTTATCCTCTAACTTTTATTTGGTTATTTATTATTGAATGCAGCCCGGGGTGGGAAGGGCTGATAATATAGCTTTATGAGTTTACACACACATATAGACACACACACACGCACACACGCACACAAAGAAAAGCTGTAAAACCCTTTGGCCTGTGACATGCCTGTCCACAGCCAGAGTTGTGTCCATTGCAACAGCTCCCCCTTGTTTTGCATGAGTGTGTGTCCCTCTGTCTGTGTGTTTGTCCCATTGTGTGTGTGTGTGTGTGTGATATCACCCTCTCACCAATACCCAGAGGGGGAGCAGAGAGGTGCGAGATCAATGTCTGTATTCCGCTTCTAATGGGAAATCGATAGATGATCAGCAGTGGCCGGAGGGAGGGAGGGAAGGAGATGAAGAGGAGGAGGGTGACGGTTAAGGATGAAAGGAGAGACAGATGAGTTGCCAGAGGTCATGGCCGAAGGGAGTTGTTCAGGTTGCGATCTGTCAATATCAGGCTCACGGTCAGCGTTTAGGACAAGATCACGGTCATCAGCAACCAGCGGTCAGGGCAGTTGCTCTAATGAAGATTTGATAGAAACAGGTATGATTAAATGTGAAAACTGGCGATGGCAACCAGTTCAAATGCATTCTCTGATCGATTGCTCTTGCCTGGCGTGGGGACACTCAGATATAAGCGATGCATCGGAGCTGCAAGCTTCCTCCAGCCTCGTGCAGCCCCCTCCGAGTGCAAAGCTGCGTTAAAGTGGATCCAAATTCTCCTCTGGAGCAAACGTGAGCGCCTGGATGAACTGCACGGCAGCAAGGAGAGCCTCGGTCACAAACGCACAGCATGTCGATGCAGCTTGATTGAAATGCATCCTGCAGGGGCAGCGGGGTCACGGCTCCGGCTCAGACGGCAGCTACAGTCTGATGTTGCAGATCGATGCCGCTCTAGAAGGTCTGGGGCCGCGGCCAGACTTGCCTGTGGTCAGCGGTTTGGCCCCAGTCAGCTGTAAGTATGAATCGGTGATGGACAGTGGAGGAGGGAGGTGAGGCGTGAGGAGATGAGGAGATGAGGAGAGGGGAGTGCTATTTGTTTTTTGGGCTAGATTGGAGATGGCAGGGCCTGTAGATCTGCAGGGATTTTGCTCGCGGAATCTAGTTAATATTTCAGAGGCACTTATGGTTTATTAGAGTCCCCATCGAGGGTGGGAGGAGTGGGTGGTAGCGTGTGTGTGAGCGTGTGTGTACTGTAGATGCTCGCACGCTGCACGCCCTCCCCCTTTGCTTGATTTCCACGTCTGTACAGCATCAAGAGGGAGAAGAAAGAAGCGACAAGCAGTTGTTCATTGTTTACTGGATCGGGATCTTGTGGGTTTCTGCGCTCCGAGAGTGGAAAACATAAGACGGGGGGGGGGGCACAGCGGAGCGGAGAGGAAACTCATTTCAACCGAAGGCCTCAAGTGTCTGAGAACAGCCAAGTTTGGTTTGCTGATATTCTCCAACAGCTGTTGCTCTTTTATCAGCATAAACAAAATAAATCAGACGGCCATGACGCACCCGCAGCACATTATGCGTTAATCTTTTGTGTAATTTTCGTCTCTCCCAGCGAACGCTTTATGTGTTTGTGTAGGCAATTTGGGTGAAACTGAATGAAACACAGTATCCCAGGCTAGTTCAAGCGCAGACAAGACGTTAAATGCACGCAGGCCGGTAGCTAAGTGAGGACTCCTTTGGCTGATTGTGCAAAAGATAGAAGATGGATGCACCAGCAGGGTTTTAGTGGTCTGTTTACAGCAGGATGACCAGCAGAGGATCCCTGGAGGCCACACAAGCTAGTCAAGAGACCTATAAACATAGGAGTGTACAGTGTATACACACTGCAGTTATGTTTCCGTTGTGGTTAGGTGCCAGTGCCTGCAGGAAATGTCCCCGGTCCCCAGCAAACAGCAAAGGTGTGAAAGGCAATTAGTTGCTTTGGCGGAGGGGGTGGAGTGATATACAAGAGCAGAGGAAGAGAGGACATGTCTGGACTGGTGCAGAATTACCGGCCCTGAAGGGTTTTTGAGTTTCCTTAACCCCTCTCCCCCTGCTCCAGCCTATTCTCCGCGGGCCAAAACGAGGGCGGGGTCGAAGCCGGAGCCCCGTTACGGCTCCCTAAACACAAGGCCAGTCATGCAGACCCAGACAGACTGCCAGACAGACAGAAAGCCGGGGAACGGGGGAACGGATGGTGTCAGACAGAGGCGGGGTCTGGATCAAAACAGCTCCTAATGGAATCTGGATCTGGATGGGGGGTGGGGGGTGGGGGCGAATGCGTGTGTTTTGCGAGCGGTATGCCACGATAATGCGTGCGTGCATGTGTGTGTGCGCACGTGATTTATGTGAGGACGTGGACGTGCGCCATGTCGTGGAATGCGTTCAAGTGTGTGTGCGTGTGTGTGCGTTCGAGAGAGACAGACAGTGGGCTCTCACACGTCAGGCCCTCATGCATGTATTCATCAGAGCCTGGGGAGAGGCTGAGCGAACAGGTCAATAATCACATCTGAGGAACACTCACTCACTGACGCTAATCCACGACAGGAGAGAGCGAGACAGAGAGAGAGAGAGAGAGAGAGCGAGAAGGATAGAGACCCACTCCAAAATCAATTAAAACCTAATTAGGCTCTCAGCTCTTTCGCGGGCCTTTTATCCTTGGTGTTGGCGATACGGCGTCGAGTGTGCGCGCGCGCACGCCCGTGTTTGTCTCTGTCTGCGTGTACGTGTCTGTGTGTGTGTCTGTGCGTTTGTTGGCACATGTCTGAGTGTGTGTTTTTCCCTAAGCATGTGTCAGTTACAGCCCTAAGCAGGCGTACTTAGGGATAGCCGCGGCTCTTACCGGGCTCACCGTGGGAGCTCGCAGCTAAAGCCTCCACGATCGCTTCTGTAATGCAGGATTACAACCAAGACATGTATAAGAGAATTGGACAACTGCTCCTTCACTCGCCAGCACAGCGAAGTGCTCCTCGGGCCCGCTCTTGGGCCTATCTGCCCCAGCCCCAAACCCCCCGACCGCATGCTTTAACTGCCGGGAATGCGGTGGGGACACTGAAACTTGTTAAATGTCCTCATACCAAAGTCGCGGGGCAAAGTTTTACAATGGCATCTGGTTTTGGGATGGTTCACACATGTTCCTCCATGCCGGCGCGGAGATATAATGCGAACTGGTGAAAGGGCGCTCCAGAGATTTAGTGCTGCAGTTCCGTACAGCGGAGGAGCAAGAACCGATCTCTCAGAGGCAGATGCGCCCTGAATCAAACTTAATAGCACCTTTCATCAGACCACCCGCCCCCGACAGACACCCTCATCTTTCCTTTGAGATGTGTCGCCCACAATCCCTCGCCGAGAAACTTGTCAAACACTTTGTAAAGTTTAATAAAACATATCACTTCCCACGCGATGGATCTGTCGTATGTTTGCACAGTGTCGCCGGCTCATCGCGGCGCTTTCACACTCTGATCCTCACCTGTACGTGCGCCACTCTGACCTAGATTAATGTGGCCGGGATTATCCCACCATCAGCAGCCTTAGCCCGAACACTTTGTATAGGAATCAATACGCTGCAGGAACGAGATAGCTCAAAAAAAAAAAAGAGGCTTAGTGACTCCGCTTAATCCAGGTTTTATTCCGAGCCGCTGTACAAAAGCAGTCTTAGTGCTTAGACGCCACGGAGAAACACAGCCCGGCGCTGATCGCTGCCCCTCAGCTTTGGTGAAGACTTCTTTTTTTTTTTTGAGTTTGTGGGAGTAATGAGGACTAAAGTTTCCTGTTTGGAACATTAGCGAGATGCTGTGTTGCAAACCCGGAGACGTGTGTGAGGCTCTTCCAGCATCAAAGAGCCAATCACAGTAATTAGCGAGACAACAGCAGCTTGTTTTTGGGGTTTTTTTTTGATAGCCCCATCATATGAAATAATTGAGAAGAGTGTGTTTTGCGCGCGTACGTCGGGAGGGCGTCCTCGACGTAGCCGCGGGGTTCCCGCCGCGATGCAGTTAGTTACGCAGGGGAATCACAGTAATGGCGGGTGGGGGGGATGAAGAGACACTAGCGCCATGGAGAGAGAGAGCGACGGAACCTGGGTCGAACGGCGCGGAGACAAACATTACAGGGGAATTATTCACAGTTGCGCAGCTCGAAACGCGGCAACACGCTTTCCCTTTTTGCAGAAGCGCACGCATAACGCAGCGGCACAGACACCAGCTTACAAAAAGAGGTAGAAAGAGGTTCTGAATGCCTGTCACAAAAAAAAAACAATCAGACTTACATAAAACAGCATTTATGCGCTGAGACGGTAACAAACAGAAATTATGGCGTTTTCCACACCTCCCAATATTGCCCCAACCCCAAATTACCACCTTCAAACCAGGTGGTTCACAGTCGGCTCCCAGGCGCGGGCTGGCCCTCTCTTAATCATATCAACAAAGCTATGCTATCATTTAATCGGAGGAAATGCCTGGAAGAGCTGTGCTTCAGTGTAAATAGCAGTTTTCACGGCGCAGCGCTCAGGCCCCCAAAAATGCTGTCAGATTGAAACTTTCTTTGGAAGCAGCATCTGGAGTAGCAGATGCGTTGCCACACACACACACAGGGCAATTTAGGTGTAAAAAGAGCTTAAAAGCTATTTATACACACCCATAGTGATGCACTGGTACTTTAACTTTAAAAGTCATTAGGAAACAGTCTTGGCTGCTCGGCGCGTCCCGTGCTGAGGCTCACCCGGTGATGGATTACAGCGAACTTTTGCCCAAACGTGCAGGCAAGAGAAGTACAAATTTACCATAATTGACTGATTTGTCAGTAGTAAATACATCATCAGCCAGAGACAGCTACGGGTGTGTGAGTGTGTGTGTGTGTGTGTGTGTCTCTGTGCTGCAGCGTGTTTCTAATAATGTCAGAGGAGTGACACACGGGGTTATAAGCTAATTCTGGATCAGCCAGGTGGGCTCTACCGCGTCTTCTCTCACATGCGCTTATATAAACACACACATGCACGTACGCACTCTGACCTGACAGTTAAGAATTTGCTTTTATCATTCAGGGTCATTGGGCTAGTCAGAGGTCAGGATGAGCCGAGCGCTCAAGCATGTGGAAGCTAAAGAGCGCGGCGTCTTCGCATTTATTTATCCCCGGCCCCTCGCGCCGCCACCGTCCTCACCTTTCATCTCCTCCAGCCCCTCGCCTCTTTACTTTTTCATGAGCTGCTCCGTCTATTTTTACACCTCTCATTAATGAACCCACCCAGCTGGCCGTTTGCCTGCCCCCCCCCCCAGACTGCAGCCACGTGCTCAAGAACCGTCCCGTTTGATTGAGCCCGCTTCCACTTTCCCCCCTCTGTGATCGAGTAGTCAGTGGTTTTTGGGGGGATCGCGCACCCCGAACCGATGCAAAAGGCATGTGAGTTTGTTTTGCCGAGCAAATCTGGGTCGTAAGAGCTAAATTTATTGAATGCAGCTGAGCGGAAAAAAGCCCGAGCGAGGTGGAGATGCTTTGACTGAGAGCCAGGTCTGCAGCAGATACGTTTCCTTGTATCTTAATGTTGTTTTGTGTTCCCCAGTGCTTTGCTTGGACACTGTGTGTTCTAACCGGGGGCTGAACTCTGATGGTAAATAGGTCCACACCTGTCTGGTTTTTATTAGCTTAGCTTGTTGCATAACCCCATAACTATCTATCTATGTTTATCTACCCTCCGCCGCTCCCCTTTTATCTCTTTACCTCTTTTAATCCCTTCCTGCTGCATTGAGCTCAGCCTAAAGTGAACGCCGAGATAGTTTTCCGCAGGAAGTTTTACGGGAAAACATTTTAAAGCAACAGGAAATAATCTGTCTCTTTGTTTTGTGATGCTCAGGTATGACTTCATCGAGATCCGCGACGGGACCTCGGACACGGCCGACGTCCTGGGCCGACACTGCAGCAACATCGCCCCGGCGACCATCATCTCCTCCGGCCCCTCCCTCCAGATCAGATTCGTCTCGGACTACGCCCACCAGGGGGCGGGCTTCTCGCTGCGCTACGAGATCTTCAAAACAGGTCTGTGCTCATATCGGGGAAAAGCTATCCAGTCGCCGACCACGTGGACCACGACGGTGTGCAGCTCGTTGCGTGCAATTTATCTCAAAGTTTAAAAGCGCTCTCGAGACTTTTGTGGGAACGTGCAAGATAACTTTTCCACCCCGCGAACCCAACATGAGGCCGCGCCACCGTACATTAACACTCGCGCTAACGATTTTGTCTTGGTGCCACCTCTTAGCCCCGTGTTAATGGCCCGAAACCTGTGATCACTCACCCCGACTCTCTCCACTGCTCTCGCAGCAATTTGCATCAGCAGAGGCAGCCGCGCATGTAAACAAAAGTAAGCGAGAGAGGGAGAGAATAAAAAGCTAAAGTACTTTCAAGCCGCCTGAAAGCATGTGAGGAATGCCTGCTTAATTGGAGCTGGATCCGCTTCCTCTGGGCGGGGGGTGAGGAGGGCTCGGTGCGGTGGGATGATGGAGAGAGCTCCAAGGCAACTTGGAGTTGGGCTTAAAGGTCAAAGGTTTACGGGCAGAGGCGGAGGCGAGGAGATTGATGGGGATGAGTGTGTGCCGAAATGGAATTCTCTCGAGGTCGTGGAGGCGCGCGGGGTGAAGTGCGCGTTGCAGGTGAGGCCGGAGTGGAGAGTATTTGTTTTGGTGGCGGCGGCGAGCTGTGTGTGTGTATAGAAGATGGAGAGGTGAAACGGGCCAGTGGCCTTGAGGCAACTAAGAAATTTATGCTCAAGGGAGGCAGCTCTACGGCACCCAGCGATTCATCTAAATTCAGATTTTTGGGTCTCAAAATGTATCTTGATTGAAAAACAAGACGATAGAAAGAGTCTTTCAGTCGGGAGCCTTTGAAAAGAGGCAAGAGTCGGGGTTTAAGAAATGAGCATCGAGCAGAAAGAAAGCATTGAGTCATCACCTCCCACCTCTGAGAGATATCTGCGGTTTTGTGTCAAATGAACGTGACCCAGATTTGACGCTCAGCTCGGTTACCAAGGCCACCAGCTCGAACCCCAGCAATGTAATAGTGTAGATTGCATCTGTCTCACATGCAGCGCGCGCACACACAGACACACGCGGTGGATGGATTGAAGGCTGGTGGATGGGGGATGCGGTTGCCATGGCTTTAACAAGCTCCTGGTATAAATCCAGGGGGGTATAAGAGATTGTGTCATTGTCAGAGCACATGTAGGTGTCCGCTCGCTGCGTGTGTGGGTGGTTCCACTCAGCTTGTTGTGTGAGATTCTGTCTGTCTGTATGTGTGTGGAGGCGGGAGGATAGGTGAACGCGCGTGCGTGTGTGTGTGTGCGCGCATGAGACGGAGAGAGAGAGACAGACACGGTGGGAAAATGATTGGGGTGAGGGGAGACAGGCCGACAAAGCAGGAGTGAGTCACGGAGTGAAAATGTATTCAGGATGCGTGATTGAGGCCATGTGTTAATTACGGCGTTCGCAGCGCCTGCACGCTCTCTCATCAGGACTGTTTGTCTTACCGTGGCAGGCCTGGGCCACGGGTTTCCACCAAACACAGCTCGCAGCTTCTGACGGGAACGCAGAGATCCCGGCCCGAGATGTGTTTATTTACCAGAGTGGAAGCAATCGCGCCGCCATTACTTCTCCCCTCGTTAATGGACTTCAGTTGCATTTTTGTGTTCTTGTAATTCCCGGGCAGCTTTGGAAAACATGTCAGTGTACGAAAGAAGTCAGAATGGCAGCTGTTTTAAGCGCGAGGGCATTCCTAGATGCTTCGGGTACAGCGTGCGCACAGTGCGTGGGTCTGTGTTTACGGGTGCGTGTGTGTTTTTAAAGGGCGCGTCCTGGCAGAGATCGAAATCTCTGCACACAGCTGGGAGACGTGTGTGTGTTGAGCTTCCTTCCCATCTTAAACAGACAGGACAGCTTACAGTCCAGGCTGACCCCGCCACGCTGTGCCTAGAAGTCAGACGGTGTGTGTCTGGTTTTGGTTGTGCGTGTGCGTGTGTAAGAGAGGCGTATCTTGGCCTGTTTACTGTTTTTGTTTTGTTCATTCAACCCTATTACATAAGCGATGACTGTAACAACTCTAGGGGATTTTGAATTGGACAGGCAATATGTTTGTGTTGATGTGTGTATTTGTGTCAGCGTGTGTGTGTGTGTGTGTGTAATGGGGTACAGTGCAGTGAAAGCTAATTATTTCCAGCAAGGAAGGCAAGGAGTCGACCTTTGACTCTACATCCATCCTGATACCCCTCCACCCTTCTGTACGCTCCCCTGAGGGGAACCACGGTGAGCGTTCGCCCCAAAACAACATCCTTCCACCTATGCACCCACCCCCCACCCTCCATACACACGTATGCCTTAATCCTGCTGTACAGTGAAAGTGCACGACCCCCCCCCCCCCCCCCCCCATTATTGTTGTGGCCTACTTTGCTCCTACTCATGCGTGCTTAACCCTTTATTCAGCCCCAGCTAACCCCCCCTTCTCCCCCACCCACCCAAACGCCCTGATCCATCCCTCATTCACTTCCACTTTCATCACGTGCCCTGACGCTGTTACCACGGCTACAGGGGGAAGACTTGCCAGCAAAGCCCCCTTTTTCCCACTTCCCCAAAGCCCACCACTAGCACAGCAGGGACAGACAACACGCAGGCCAATCCCGAGTTAAGACAGGCCGAGAGGACCCCCAGGCCGGTCCCTCCATGACCGCTGCCGTGGCATCTGCGGGGTCACGGCAGGAGCGCAGCCTAAGGCGGGACCCCCGCCCAAGTGCCAGTCATAACATTGGCCCCCGCGCGTATTCCCGATGCCGCTCTGTTGATTGATGTCAATTCTTGAGTCGGCGATGGCTGTTACTATATGGCTGATTGCCATGTGGTGTTTATCCCAGAAACAGCCAGATCCATCCCAACGCTGAAATTACACACAAGTAATTAACTGGCGACGCTTAAATTAAAATCTATGAATAAATAAACCGGGTGAGTACAAAAGAGTGTTTAAAAGTGATCATGAGGGAAGGGACTGCCTCAAAATGAGCCAATAAGGCGACTAAAAGAATAAGACTCAGGGAAGAGAGAGCTGCTCTGGATCACAAACAGCAGGGAGGCTTTTGCTTTTTTTTTTGTGTGCTCATGATTAAGGAAACGCGATGGTGGCGTTCCAGCGGCACAGAACAGAGGCATCAGTTTGATACATGACTTACAGGGAGCACTCCTCTCCACATAAAGCCGCCTCACTAATGCAGAATTTGGCTCAAAGGCTGGCCGCGGGCACCAAGAATGTTGTTTTTCTTTTCTGGGTCTTGTTCGCGATGTTGTTGTTACAGGGTTTTACCCAGCAACTTCACCATCTCGCCTCGCTTCACATGCGCACGCGACACACACTATGACCTCCCTCTTTGCCAGCAAACAGCTCCCCGCCAGTCGGCAGCTTCCGTGGTGCTGGCGTAAGCACTAACTGGGGGGCCTGGGAAAAGGCAAGCATAGGAGTGCGTATGGGCTTAGTGTGCGACGCAGCCTAAGACATGGGCCGAGGGTGGACGGAGGGAGGCAGTGAGGGAACTTGTTTTGGTATGTTCATATACTGTGAACTAATGAGCTAATCAAAAGGGAAGGTACCATGCATAATGCTAGTCCCCGCTTGAGGGTGCACGACGCTGCGACTAACGTGAGTGAACACGCATGCACACGGGTGTTGGCACGTGGCGGAGAGGTCTGAAGCGCTGTTTCCAGCGCTTCAGTGTAAACACACAGCCTAAGCACAGTGTGGTGTGTCTGGAGGCGACGGAGTCAAGCTGTGCTCAGATTGAAGTTTTTCTGCAGTAGGACTCCAGACTGCTGCACTGTGACCCAGTAAGAAACAAGGCCAGTGTGTTACTGGGTCTCACGCACACTGTGAAGCCATCACACACACCTCCAGACGCAGACACACACGCGCGGGGGAGGCTCACGCAGAGAGGCAAACATGCTAGCAGCAAAAAGGCGACGTGTTATAATAAAAGGTGGATGCAAAATAAAAAAGACATACCCACGCTAAAGACGGAAGGCCACACGCATGCTGCGGGTTCAAGTGCATACTGCAGCGCTTCATTTACTGTTCCATTGTAGCACGCCATAACTCACACGCACCTCGCTGTTTTAATGGATTCACAGCATCTATGTTTACTCCAATTTATGCTTGTCGCCATCTGGCGGTGTAAACTCGAGATGCACAAAAACACGCTTAACACAGAGCGGTGAGGTCAGTAGCTGAGTGGAAAGGGAGATGGCACCGGTAGCTTGTTGTAAATTACAGTCATATTTCAACATGCCTGCTTTTTGTGTGTGTGTGTGTGTGTGTGCGTAGGCAGGGAGACTCCTAGCATGAAGCCAGATGATACATGAGTGTTGTGATGTTGCGGCGCGCGTGGGAGTCGACACAAGGGGCTGAGCATCGCTTTTAACACGAGGGTGGGTGGGGTGGGGATAAATGTGTACGTATGTTTGTGTCGACGTCTTTCAGTGCAACATGTGAACACGCGCGCAAAATAGGCCAGCAGACAAGACAGACAGGTAGGTACGCGACTCGAGGGGCAAGACGAGATGTAAGACAAGCGGTATGGAAATAGACTGAGTGAAAAAAAACAGAGACGCGGGAGGAAAAAGCAAGAAAACAAGAGGAAGAAGGGTGGCAGAGCGCAGGAAAACAAAGCAGGAGAGGCGTAGAAGTGTATGTCTGTTTTCCCCTTCTCTGCCTGCGCTGATTGGGGTCAGTTCCCTGCTATTAACCAAGTGTAGACAGGGGAGGGCCGGACGGAGCCGCCGGCCGACCTCTGTGCTTTTATAGGGCTGCCTGATAATAAGGGCTGGTGCCTTGGAGGAATGCTGCAGAAGGAATGCGCATTTTACTGTGTGTCTGTGTTTCCAACTGCCGCTTTTATGAATATGGATCTGGTTATCAAACCGGCCCGTCATTCGCCTGACACAGTGCAGCTCCGCTGGACGCAACCCCACTTTCCCAGGTTCCGAAATCCCCCCCAGAAGCCTCTCCCCCGCGTCTCTTCAACCTGGCCCTCCCTGTCTGCTTTCCAGCACGCTCAAGGGTGGGAAAGTAATACAAGAGCAGACTCGTTTCCTTATGCTAGCCGTGCGCTCGCCGCTCGTTAGCATCTTGGCAAGGGAATATGCAAAATGTGTTAGCCTCGCACAAGTCCCCTCAGCCAGAGGGAGGCCGTAAAAACAGACGTCGGCTACGAGTGCACTTGCAGCCACGAGAAGAGCAGTGATTTAAGTGCCATCAGTTGGGTTGGAAAGGTCACAACCGCAGGCATTTCTGACATGTGCAGTTAAACAAAGATCTAATGAAAATCCTGCAGTCGCTTAGCAACATTATCACAGGAAGATATTTGCCCTTCTGGCGAGCATAAAAATAGCTAGACACAGAAAGACGTGCAGCTAAACAGACTGTTTATAGCCTGTATATAAAGATAGAAACGTTAGGAGTAGCCCGCGTTTGTGAATGAGTCCGTGACATTTGCGCAGTCGATCGCTCTGCCGTGCTCATTGATGTGCCGGTCCACAAACGCCCGGCCGTGACTCAGGCTCCCCGTTGGAGACCGCGAGCGGTGGCTGACGGGTAGATGATCTGAGCCACACAGCTGCCGCCGCTCAAGGTGAGCCGCCCAGGGCGCATAAATCTGCATGGCTAATGGCGAGCCGCTGCAGAGGGCCCACTTAGAACCATTACACAACGCTTTGTGGGGTGCGTGTGCACGCGTATGTGTGTGAGAAAGAGAGAGATACACACAGAGGCATAAATTGCAAAGCACGAGAAGGGAAGAGAATATTTGTTCTGAATGTATAAAATACAGCAGGGGTCCGTCTACTCCCTGGTTTAGCCTTGCATAAGTGTGTATTAGTGAGTATGTCATGTTACGTAACCTCAAACATGTGAGTATAGGGCACAGTAAAGCCTTCAAACATAATATCTGAACTTTAGTGAAAGTATAATTGCTGATTGTTTTTGTGTTTGGTGCGTTTCTAGTGCTCTCGAACTCCGAAGCGACTGAACACGTCGGCACCTCGTGCCAGAAAATGGCGGTGCCGGGGCGGGACCCCGCCACGGAATGGGCGCGACTGACAAACAGAGCTATTAGCCTGCTCATATCGCACGCCACAGCGTTAGGCACGCCCACTTGAGCACTTGCTCACCGTGTATTTTCTCCTCCGCCGGTAATCATAAAGCGCGCAGGGTTTGTGTGTCTCGCCGCCACAGCCGCTGTATATTCCGCCTTGCTGTCAGTGATGAACGACTCTCTGAAACACCCTCTGCAAGTCAGATGAGATATCCCCCTGTGATCGATTGCTCGCGCCTGTGTCTTCTGCAAATATGACCGACTGCTTATTCCGCTCTGAGCGTCCTCTCATTCTTGTGTCCGCGCAGGGTCAGAATTCTGCTTCCGCAATTTCACCAGCCCCTCCGGCATGATCGAGTCCCCGGGCTTCCCGGACAAATACCCTCACAATCTGGAGTGCTCCTACATGATCATCGCTCCGCCGCACATGGACATCACCCTCACCTTCCTGACCTTCGACCTGGAGAACGACCCCCTGCTGGTGGGCGAGGGCGACTGCAAGTACGACTGGCTTGACGTGTGGGACGGCCTGCCGCAAGGTGAGGGCACACACACTCATGAAGGCACGTGGGAACACACACACACACACACGCTCGACCACTTTCAGAACTCACACAGACTCATGCAATCCCTCACATTGTCACGCAGAAATTTACATGCCAGTGTTCAATTTCCTGAGCAGCCATCGCTCGCTTTGATGTAAGCGGCCTCGCCGTACATTCCTTCACATTACATAGAGGAAGCACTATTTCACGGGGGGGGGGGGGAGCTGTGAGCGCCTGGACACCCCTAAGGAGCAGCCCTTTCCCATGCCCCTCTTCCCTCGCCATAATAACACCCTTCATCACCCCCTTCCTATGCTCCCCGTCCTCCCTCCTTATCACCTAGCGCTTCCTTCCTCCCCCCCCCAGGCGAGTGAGAGTGACGACCACGATGGATATCTGTTTTGCGTCCAATAGGAGGTGGCGAGTGTTGCGAAAGTGGTCTTTCAGCCGGGATCAGGAAGTGGCGAGGGGAAAAGAAAACAAACATTTGAGGATGTTATCAAGCAGGCTTTGATAGCGACCGCCATAGGGTGACGTTAGTTACCGTCGCGCTGGTGAAAACCACATTAGCGGCGGTGAGCGGCTCAGTTCCCCCCTCTCTCTCTCTCTTTTCTCTTTCTTTCCTTGTTTTTATAAAAAAAAAATATGAAGCAGAGAACTGAGGATTTGCTCTAATTATTCTATTTTCGGATGCTAAAAAGGGATCCAAGTGGATTTAAAATTCCAATTATAGCCTTGAATTTGGGAGCTTTGATAGCTGAAAACAATTTATACCATTTAAAGTTGAGAATTAGGAGGAAATTAAAGTGTAACCCAGTTCCAGCGAGCCGAGTCCTCGGGCATGAAAGCGGGATGGGAGACGAGATGGGAGGGTGAAAAATTTGGTGTCTGGTGAGGGAGCTCTTGAGACTATTGTAATCCTTGCTGGTGTGTGTATGTGTGTGTGTGTGTGTCTGCAGCTGATCCCAGTGCAGCTTGCATTAAAGCAGGGATTCCAATCCCCCTGCTGGGCCCTGGCTGAGACACACACGGCAGATGGAGGGATGGACAGGAGAGAGAGATGGGAGAGGGAGGAAGGATGGGAGGAAGGGAGACCGGGGGAAGCATGCTGCGACTCATTAGACAACACTTACTGAAGCAGCATGGCCACTGGAAACCTGTCTTTGCAGGGCTGGATGCTCTTTTTTATTTTAAACTGAATGTTTGCGAGAAAGAGGAATTCGTCTTGCTGCTTGGAGGAGGTGGCGTCATCTGTTGCTTCTCAAAAAGGCCTTTATTGCACCGTCATCCCGTAAACCACTGCAAAACCCACAAACGCAACACAAATGTTTACCTCCGTTCGATTTGTGCGTCCGCAGTGGCTCCTCTCATCGGCCGCTACTGCGGGACGAAGATCCCCCCAGAGATCCAGTCGTCCTCCGGCCTGCTGTCCCTCTCCTTCCACACGGACATGGCCGTGGCCAAAGACGGCTTCTCCGCCCGCTACAACATGACGCACAAAGAAGTCAGCGACTGTGAGTGCCGGCGCTCGCGTGTGTTTGTGCTCGCCGTGCCGCTTTTGTTTACCCGACTTTATTCCCACCTCTGTTTCGTCTCTTTCAGCAGTTCCCTCTCCGTCGTCTCTGCTGACACTCATCTTTCTGTCTTCGTCTTTCACTCCTCTTACCCTCTCGATCTTTTCTGCGTTGCCTGCCTTTAATGCTATTTCAATCTCGAGGCTCTGTCTCACCCCTCTCAGCCTATTCTGCTCCCTCCTAAGAGAGCATGATTTCTCAGAAGCCAGACTCATACTATTTTCTTTTAGAATATAAATTAACTTCACCTCAATTTACCTTTGCTCACCTGTTGGGCTGCTTTCCATCTCCTTTTGCCCCCTCTCTGTCTGGATTTACCGTTTCGTCTCTGTCTTTAAGCTCTAAAATATGCTGCTTGGATCTTTGCTGTTCCGTCTCTTTAATGCACCTGTCATCCTGTCTATTCAGCCTTGCTCCCTTCATCTTTTCCCATCGCTGTAAAGTCAACAGATACGGCGGCTAACCTCCTTTCTCCCACCAGCGTTCCACTGCAGCATGGCCCTCGGCATGGAGTCGGGGAAGATCAGCGACGACCAGATCACAGCCTCCACCAGCTTCTACGACAACCGCTGGCTGCCGCGCCAGGCCCGCCTCAACAACGACGACAACGCCTGGACGCCATCAGAGGACAGCAACAAAGAGTTTATACAGGTCAGGTCTCAAGATCTGATGTTGCGGCGCGCGTGGTTTGTACTACTTGGATTCACAGAGGAAGGTGCGGCCTTTAAATGCAGTTTCAATTAGAATTATCCATAAAAAGAGACATTTTCAAATGTAAACCAGCAAAATCATCTGAGCCAGAGGTGAAAATTAGAATGTCTCCACCTCTGAGGACCACACAAACAGGAATCTGAATCAGTCACTGGCTGCTCATTGTAAATACAGAGAATTTGTCTCGGTGACACTCGGCGCAGTGGAGGAGATTCAGGGGCCAGCAGCATCTCGCATACAGTGAGGACATACAGCAGACACACACACACACACACACACACACACAGGCTGAGGAAATGGAGGAACTGTTAACCGATGATAAGGAAGTGCTTCTGCGCTCTCAATCTTTCCTGTCCCAAACACACACGCGCACACACACACATATGCATGCATATACACACACACACAGACAAGCGCTTGAGGAGAGCGCGGAGAAGATTGATGAAGGTGCTCTTCAGGAATGCATCCGAACACTACGCCATTGATCTTTGCCTGCAGCCTTCCTCCCCTTTACACACTCGCGCGCCGCAACACACACACACACACACACACACACACACACACACACACACACACACAGCACCTAAGCTCCCTCAGCGGTCGGCAACAGTCGGCGTCCATCCCCTGCTGTCTGCGTGACAGAGACACAGCAGCTGCTCTGTCTGTGTTATAGACATCAGCCCCGGCCACCATAAATCCTTACAGCATCCCATTCATATCACTCTGCTCTGTTCACTTAGTAATTATTGGGTTTCTGCTCCCTTTTTTCCAGGTTGACCTCCACTTCCTGAAGGTTTTGACGGGCATCGCCACGCAGGGCGCCGTTTCCAAGGAGACGCAGAAGTCCTACTACGTCACCACCTTCAAACTGGAGGTCAGCACCAACGGGGAGGACTGGATGGTCTACCGGCACGGCAAGAACCACAAGGTAGGCTCGGAGCAACGTGGCCTTTCCCTAACCTTTCTGCTACCACCATGAGGCGTTCGCCAACAACAGAGGCTGTGTTGTGTGCGTCCATATCAATGGATGCAACATTCCTGAAGGAGCCGTTCCCCTCCTGGGACTGTTAATGAACCTAAGTCTTGACCCCGGTCATGAGGTAGAGAAGGAAGGAATGGGAGGGAGGAAGAGATAGAGATAGAGGGAGGCGGGCAGGCTGACAAAAAAGAACAATGGAGTCCTCTATGTGCCCTTATCTCGGCTTGCTATTCATCATCTCTCTCACCGCGCACACATAAACGCGCGCCTGAGGTTGCGGAGTCACACGAGGCGTGTAAGAAGCTCATTGCACCATCATTTAACAGGATCGGTGGCGTTCGCTTCGTTCTGCCCGTCCTGGTTCGTTTGCGTGTCAGGTGGGCATTTGTTCTCGTACGCAGGCTGGTGCATGAATGCAGGTTGTTGTTGTTGTCGCTGCTGTCGTCACGGTTGGACCTGCCGCAAGCACGTCTCCATGGAACTGAACTCTGTCCCTCATATCTGGGTTGAGGTCACCGAGGATTCCAAGTGGAAAAATGGAGAGCGGCAAAGGTGGGGGCGGTTTGTAGAGGGTTAATCCACACTCACTTACGCACACACACTAGGGCCCCCCTTCTGCGTGTGCCAGTGATTGGTTTGGGTGGGGCCAGTGGGGGGTATTTGATGTGGAGATTATTGAGCAGAGCGTGGATTTGACTTAAAAAGTCAACATCTGTGCAATTTATTAGAACCCCCCCCCCCAGATACCCCCCACTCCTTCCACACACACACACGCAAAATCCACAGACCCCTCCTTTAAATAACCTCTGGCTGATCTCTCTGTCTGGAGATCTGTGCGTGTGTGCGCATATGTATATGATGTGTGCCTGTCTGTCTGTACCAGTGTAATCTGAATCCACTAATCTGTCTGCGCAAAAAAAAAAAAGTCAGACGCTTTCAGACTCAGACAGACGCATCAACACGCATTGGGGAGCGATACGCCTCGTACCACGAGTGGCCGCTTTGAAAATGTTTAAATTGGTCATGTTTTCGGCTTTTTAATGCACAAAGTCCGGCCGGGGGATCAATAAAAGATAGCAGATTTGCGTTACGGCCTGATTTCTGAAGGGAAACAGGCTGGAGCGTTTCAGCGGGTTTGTGGATATTCCCCAAAGTCGAGACCAGGAAATCAAGCCTGCACCTCCTACTAATGCAACATTACACTATCTGCATGAAATGTATATACGATCGAGCGCCGCATCTGTTCTCGATGATCATAAAGAAGAGACGACAGTTATAACACACACTCCATGTGTGACAGGGCTCTCCAATTCTGCTTAAAACCCTCCAGGATTTATTGTGCATCCCCATGCTCTGATGTATAATATAGAGGCGCTGCATCTCGGATTACACTGGATCAAACTTTCCCTTTGTGTTCCCTGCCGACCACAGACGGCGATGGATGGACGGGATTCAGGAAGAACGCTTTTGACAAATGGCGCCCTTCAAAGCGCATTTCGCAGCCCTGATTTCAACCCGCCCTGACTCTGTGATGCCAAAAGTGAAGAGTTCGCTCTACTCCTCACTCTCCCCGTCAGTCAGGTTTCTCCTCTGGTCCCGGTGGGCCGCAGTTGAATCTTCCGTGACTGCTAATCCACCAGTCATGTCTTACAAACTCCCAGTTAGCCCGTCCTAAGCCCCCCAAAGAGCCCTTAAGTGGTTGAAGCTCAATTCTCGCCAGGGGGTTCTGTAATGACTGGGATTTGGTTCTTTTAATTGTCATTTAACAGTGAGCTCGAAGCTAATGTGGCTTTGGGAGAGTGTGTGCGCGCGCGTTGCCGGCAGCGCACAACATGTGTGTGTTTGCGGAAGGTTGAGCCATGAGTGTGCCTGTGCATCAGATATGAATCACCCGCGAATAAAAGGATCGGCTTGGCACTTCTTACCTCACTCTGTTTGTTATTGGGAAGAGAGCGCGTCGCCATTTATTGTCAAGATTTGTGTCCTCATTTGCTGTGTTAACAAAGACGGAAGGATTTAATGCCAATAAAGATTATTTGACAGAGCGCGAGGCGGCGGCAGAGTGAGCGAGGCGCTGAAAGGGGAAAGGCATTGTGGGAAATGGTGCTTTTTCGCGCTGTCGGAAGAGAAAAACACCAGCGCTGCAGATTGCAATCACCTCAGTCACACCAGCAAAGAGACTGTGTGTGCGTGTGTGTGTGTGTGTGTGTGTGTGTGTGTGTGCGTGTGTGTGTGTGTGTGTGTGCGTGTGTGTGTGTGTGTGCGTGTGTGCGTATGTGTGTGTGCGTGTGTGTGTGTGTGTGTGCGTGTGTGTGTGTGAGACAGGGATTTTTTTGACTCTTTTTCTGCATGCCAACACATTTTCAGTTTGACACCCATGTGACTTGTTAATGCTAAATCACACCGCTCACATATGCACCCCATTACTTGATGAGACGCTAGCACACTTAGGAATTGCATATCTCAGACGCGCGCACACACACACACACACACACACACACGCGCGCACACAGATGCAAACACACAATGGTGTTTTTTTTTATACATACACACCCGAACAAATTAACATTAAACACACACACTGTCATCCGTCTATGAGGAAAATCCCATCAGCCTCAGCGCTAACGGAGCCTTGCTGAAAAGCATTGTGTGAGGCTGTGCTAAATCTGTCCAACACACACACACACAGAAACACACACACACACACACACATATACAAAGTAACCTGGGAGAGAAAAAAACAGCCCACACAGCATTTCAGCCTGCTCCTCCATCACAGTGTCTCACACACACATACACACACACACAATGTATTTCACATACTCATTCTTCATGCTAACACATAATACAAACATGCCCGTGCTTACAAAGCTAAAGATTCACACACACACACATGCAGCCTCACCGTCGACGCATGCAACTGGCAACACCGGTGCAAGGTGAGAGACTTTGCCATAAGGTGGTGTGGGATAATTGCTCAAGATCACTGCTTCAACCTTAGCACGCACACACACACACACACACACACACACACACAGGCACACACATGCTGCTAGCCCCTCGTAGAGCCAGTGGAGGAGAGCGGCCAGCTGGAACCAGTTCCTACTGTCAACATCTTCATACCGAGGACGAGGGAGGGAGGAACGTCTGGAGCAGAGACAGGATCGGGGGGGGTTATGGTTAATGACTAGAAAGAAAGAGGGAGACACTGGGAATAACTGGAGCAAGAAGACAGGGATGACGAGTGTAATGGACAGCGAGAGGGAACAACACGGGGATGAGAAAGCGGCCGGGAAAGGAATAATGTCTTGCGCAGAGCTCGCCACGTCTCCCTGTGGTGCCATCAGCTTGAAGGAAAACACTGGCAAAGGAGACGTGTGCCAGAAGACGCAGGACTGAGAGCGAAATAGAGAGACATGGCGGGCGAAGCAGGCCGTGATGTGCGCATCGATCCACGCCTCATTTTTCCAGAGAGCAAACATCCCTCAACGCTCAACAGGAACCCGAGTCTGGTTCCGAAGCCTGCCCTGGCTCGGTTCGCTCGCCCAGAGCTTTGAATCTGCACAGACGGTGTTTACAACAACGCACGCCTTTCGCTGTGACCTCGTTCTCCGGAGAGGTTATCAATAGTTAAATACCCATGGTGCCTGTCCTGCCGATGTCCACACAAGCGAGTCTGACCGTCGCGTACAGCTGTGTGTGTGTGTGTGTGTGTGTGCGCAGTGCCGCGCCGCGCCGCATTATATTTTCATGACTCTCCACACCAGGAGACACAACATGACAACTTTAATTATTCAGCCCACCTAGCCCGCGAGTCACGTGTCGGGGCGGGGCTTGCGTAGACACACATACACAACCAGGCAGTCGTCGGGCAGATTACAGACACGGCCCAGACAACAGACTGGCAGCCTTGCCCGTCTACATGTATTTTCCATCAGTGTCCCGGGGGGGGTGGGGGGGCATTCCTAGTGAGTCAAAAAGTAACTAAGTTATCAACAAGCTGGTCAATGAGCAACCATCTGCTTCCTAGGGCCGTTGACCTTTAACCTTGGAAGTAATGGGCCAGGGGTCGAATGAGCGACCTTTCAGGTGCCTTGACAATAGATAGGAGGAAGTGGGACCGACTGACAACTCCTCTTTGTTGCCCCCGCCCCTTCTCTTTCTCACGTCTCGGTTTGTTGGGAAGCGTGGCAGAGAGCCTCTGGAGAGCCGACTCTCATTGAACAAATTGTCCTTTACTTGTGAGTAATGTTGGCCATATCCTCTGCTTTTATCCAAAGATGAAAACAACAACCGACAAAAAAAAAAATAATAATAAAGCAGTTGGCAGGGCTGTGTAATGCGCCAGCTAATGGCCTTTTAGTCATGGCGGGCATCTCGCACGATTGGAACAAGACGTTTCTGGGAAGTTGCAGCGGACGAATGCTCCACAGACACTTCTCAGTTCTGGAAAAGCCGAAACCGTTCCAAATCAGTTTTAATTCATCTTATCACAGTTTAGAGAAGAGAGAAGGCTTGGGTGGAATCCTCTCATGCTCCACAGAGTGTTGCAGCTTTATTGAGAGATAGTTCGATGAATCCGTCCGTTGTTCTTCGCTTCCTACTCGCCGCCACTCCCTGCATCCCCGTCCACATTCCTCTGTTCATATTCCTCACTCACTTCTATCTGCTGCCCTCCATTCAACCTCCTCTTTCCCTGCGCTCTCTCTCACACCCGCCTCCGCTCCGCTCTTCATCTGTTTTTAACTATTCTTCCGAGGACTCCTCCCTCCCCGTAGTCATTTTCTGTTTTCCTTGTCCCCGCCGCCTCTCCTCCCTGCTGCTCTTTGTCTCGCAGGCAGAATATCTGGGAGCGGCGAAGACGCCTCGGCCGCCTGCGAGGCGAAACCCTCTTTGTGCGAGCGCGCGTGGGTGTTTGCATAACCCCCCATAAGAGCCCACATCCACTGTTTGGCCTCTTAGGTAAACACAGCAGCTGTCTATCCTCAATCCAGCAGCAGATACAGCACAGATAGACCCGCTTATCTGTTCAAACACTCACGCTGCTTTGTATTACTAGTGTCAGCTCCACTTGATTAAATCAGGCCATGCCCAAAATCAAATAAAACCCCTGGAGTCGGATTTTGAAGTCGTATCGCTCATATTCCCACTGGTTATGGAATTTCTGGAATATCATATCCTTTTTAGTGGCACGTGCCAGACAGGGAATTTTACAAATGGGTCACTTTATACGGATACAGCAGAGGAATATGTTTAAAGTCGAACCAGGCCTGTTTATCACTTCTAATGAAAGACAACATGGCGAAAAACAAAACAGAATCAAATTTTGGAGAAATGGCAGCGCGCCGAGGTTTGATCGTGCCGTGCTTAGATCAGAGTAAAAGGGAAATCACGTGCGGGCCTGTTTTTAAGGAATGACGTCTTTAATCTGTTAATTCGGCTGCTTGTAGCTGTTGTCGCTCCATCTCTCCGTCGTGTGCGCGGCGGCGGCAGCGGCTGTGATGTCAGCCAACAGCCGGCCCGGTCAGCCGCAGACAGATAGAGCGAATGACACTTAGCAGCCACTCACTCAGTTAAAAGATGCTTCCTTTGCTTATCTGAGTGTGTGGGATGTGTGTGTGTGTGTGTATGTGGTGTTTGTGTGGCTTCCTGTGGCTTCCTGTGTGCGGTTTCAGCTCGTAGCCGCCAACAAGAGGAAGAAAGGCATGATGGGCGAGGGAGGAAGTGTGCGGCGATATCAGCTTTATGGTTTTGAGGAGGAAACGTGAGGAGAAGATGGAGGGAAGTGGCAGCGACGGGACAAGGAGAATGGGGGGTGGCGGGTGGGAGTAATTACAAACTGGGAGTTGTGGCTTTGGGAAGACTCATCCGCCGCAAAAGGAAAGAAAGGAAGACTCACGTCTGTCACTGAATGTCCCCGTTCGACGCCCTCGAGCATCATGGGATGCTTTTCTGCCCAGAACAGGAAGTAACTTGACCACCCCGGTTACATTTGCCCTCCGACCCCTGCCGCCCCTCCCCCGCCTTTTCAAGAGCGAATGGAAGGAAGGGAGTGTCCGCGGAGAAGAAGTGAATGTTGACGCTGTTGGTGGGAAGTCAGTTTCACTCACATCCTGCCCACCTGGACAGGCTTCCTGCGTCCGACGGCCGACCGCGTTTGGTTGTGTCAGGCCATGTCTCCCGCAGGGTCCACCTCCCACCAGCATGGAGGTGCATGGAAGCTGTTGGATGAGTGATCAGTGTGTGTGTGTGTGTGTGTGTGTCGGTTTTCCCAGCCTCCCAGCGTCGAACCTTTGACCCCAAAACACATCGACAGCTGGGATAGTGACATTGGATCCGTGTTTGGGTTGTCTCTGCTTCGTCCGACCTGCCACTGTGTGTGTGTGTGTGTGTGTGTAGCCAAGCGGATCCATGCACCGTGGGTGGGTGCGGAGCCAGAGGCAAGCGTGCATGTGTGTGCGCGTGTGACACCGAGATAAGACATTAAACAGCACACCCTCCTCCTGATTGTCAACAACCTTTGTTTGTCTTCTGTTCGCCTTTGCTCCACCCAGATTTTCCACGCCAACACGGACCCAGCCGAGGTGGTCCTGAACCGGGTCCCGCAGCCGGTCTTGGCCCGGTTTGTCCGGATCCGCCCGCAGACCTGGAGGAACGGCATCGCCCTGCGCTTCGAGCTGTACGGATGCCAGATCACAGGTGCGTGTGGCAAGGTTAGAGTTTCTCTGGGCTTTTCGGTTTTGGCTTCGTGGTCTCGCCCCGCCATTAAAATATAATGTAATTTAAGACATAAGGCACCAGCTGAACAATAACCTGTCAATGTGTGGAAACCAGGAGCGCACACACTCACTGCCACACACATATATGTGTATTTAGGCTCCCACACTCCCCCCTCCTATCTTTTAAACATAGGAAGCCTCCGGCTAATTAAAGGAAACTTTTACTCTATTCTTCCTTCCAGAGGCACCACCAATGTCATTTCCCCCTCTCGACACTCTCCCACTTCTCCTTCCTCGTGCTCGCTCCCGGGTCTCCAGCTCCCACAGCAGCGCCGCCTCTTCTCTCTCTCTCTCTCTCTCTCCCCCGGCTTTAGATACTTTTTTTGATGTGTCTTCTTTTGCCCCACATCGAGAAATGCCGAGCGCCGATCAATCATTCATGGCTCCCCCGTTCGCTCTTACATCAGGAGCTGTGATTCGCCGCCGCGCTCAACAGCTGCTATTGAAATAACTATTAGCTCTTACAGTACAGGTACATCCACGCGCACAGGCGGTTTCTAAATATAGCAGGTGACCTCAAAAGCTGGCACACCCTTTGAAATGTACACACACACACACACACGATCGCTTCCTGTGTGTTTTATTCATTATTTACATCTCCTGCTTTTGCAGTGACATAACAGCATGAAACTTTGATCTGTGTTCTCTTAAACCGTCAGCACAACTAACATCTTCTCCCCGTCTCCCTTCCTCCCTCTCTCTCTCTTCCCCCTCCTCAAGCTCTCCCCGCCTCCCGCCACCCTCCGCGCTCACCCACCGCCCTTCGCCTCTCGCTCATCCTCCCCTCTATCCATCCCTCTCCCACCGTTCGCCTCTGTAGGAGTCTCATCTCCTCCCCGAGCCGTCGTCTTCAGCTCCGACTCTTTTTTTTCTTCCCCCCACTCTTTCCGCTCTCTACTTCCCTGCCTCCAGACTCCTTGCATTATACCTTTCTTATCCCCTTAATCCTCATTCCTCCCTCTCACACACTCCCTCGGCAAGTTACTTTCAATGCCGGTCGCTCATCCATGTCTGAATGAGTTTCATTTCCAAGTGCTTTTGCGCGTACGTGGAACTGGAACTCTCTCACAGCCGTTGGATGTATATAGAGCGTGCACAGTGAGCAGCGAGCAGACATCAGTTGCATAGAATACAAAGAGACGATACAGTGCAACAGCACGCAGGGAAGCGGGTCCATCGCACACACGCCTCTCTCTCACTGATTGCAGACTCGCTGCATACTGAACATGAATGCTGCCGCTCTCCAGGTCTCTTCCTCCTCGCCTCACCCTCTCCACTCTAAACCCTTAAAGCTCGGTGCCAGTAGTGCAGTCCTGTGGTGAAGTTAAGCAGCTCCCAGGTTGAAATGTGTGCCACAGCGTGTGCTCGTGTTAGGCCGCCGCTGAGACTCCTCCGCCAACCCGCCCTGAGGTGAAGGTTAAAGCGATCTCTGCCCTCTGTGCTTTTCGCTCCAGATGCCCCGTGTTCAGACCTGCAGGGCCTGCTGTCTGGCCTGCTCCCCGATGCCCAGATCTCCGCCTCCTCCAGCAGGGACATGGTTTGGAGTCCTGGGAACGCCCGTCTGGTGGCCAGCCGCTCCGGCTGGTTCCCGGCGCCTGCGCAGCCCCTAGCTGGAGAGGAGTGGCTTCAGGTAAAAGATGATTTTAAGTGAATTAATTACACATTCTGTCAGCATATTTTCATATACAACAAGAAAATTGTGGTGATTGTGACAGATTACAGCTATTAGTGGATCATGAATAATAAATAAATGCATCTAAATGTGCCTATAGTTCATTTTATATTGTTTCATGGGGTCATGTTTACGCCAAACAAAAGCTTGCAACCGTTTTATCATGTGGTTCAGGCTTGTGTTGTTAATATCTGCATGAAAATGTCATGTTTATATATGCAACAAGTAGAAACGCCAGCTGCCAGAGGCAAACGGGCCAGAACAAGAAGGCCGGATGCAATTACAACACAAGCGTGCGCCGTTTTGTGCAAAGTCCGCTCATCGAGGCGTAATCTCCACAGGTGGACCTCGGCGTGCCCAAGATGGTGCGCGGAGTGATCACCCAGGGAGCGCGGGGAGGAGACGCAGGCAGCGGGGCGACCGCAGAAAACCGGGCGTTTGTCAGGAAGTACAAAGTGGCGTACAGCCTGAACGCCAAAGAGTGGAACTTCATCATGGATAGCAAGACCAGCTTGCCCAAGGTGGGTGGGACAGGAATTTTGCAAGTGAAAGCAGCTCTGCAGCCCTCACACGGGCAAAAGTCGAATGACGTCGCACTTTTATATTTGTTCTCGCGCAGATTTTTGAGGGGAACACGCACTACGACACACCCGAGCTGCGGCATTTCGAGGAGACTGTCGCCCAGTACGTCAGGCTCTATCCGGAGAGGTGGTCTCCAGCTGGGATCGGGATGAGGGTCGAGATTCTGGGCTGCGACCTTCCAGGTAGGACGTCCCGCTGCTGCTTAAACGACAGGGGAATCATTGTATATATGATAATTCGCCGGCCGCGCCGTTCGTAATGAGCTCGAGCGCTCTAACCAGAACTGAATGGACCTTGAGGAAGGTGGCTCGCCAGAAAAGCGAGGCCGACATTAGATATGCATGAGAGTCATTAGAGCCTGCCAGAGGTGAAAAGAGGCACCCAGAGTTGGCGGGGAAAGGGAAAGTGACAGTGCAGTGAAGGCTGGACGCACAAAGGTTGGGATTTAGCTTGTTTCACCTGGAAAATCTGAGTTTGTGTGTGTGGGAGCTTCTGCAACAAGCGTCAGCATCAGCGGGGAGTGGACAGGGGTTCGTTTTAAAGGAATGCATCCCCAGAGAGAGAGAGAGAGAGAGAGAGAGAGAGAGAGAGCACTGGTT